>JBBPDE010000134.1:9726604-9737371 GCA_037974605.1 Nannopetersius ansorgii
GTTTTGCTAGCATTTCCTGAGAAAAGTGGAGTTGTCCTCTTCTTCCTGAAGTAGTTACTGGCAATGTTTTCACTGTCACTTCGATTCAGCATCTCCTTATAGCGGTCCTCCTCCTCCTAGAAAGACAACATTCATGTGACACACTGTTTGTTAGATTACTGGCTGTGTTGATGAGAAATGGGGTCTGTGGTTTGGTACTTGTACACTATATGTTCAAAATGTTTTGTAAATTATACATCACAATTATTTAGCAATTACCATCAGCTAACATTTCATTATATTTACAGGCCTAATTCAGAGGGAGTACTGCAGTGAGTGGGAGTACCATGAAGGGCTCTGCTGAGTCTGAGGCTGAATTCCTGCGTGCTGGTAGTCTGGAGGAGTTGCTCCCAGCTGAAGGAGGAACTGCTGAGAGCAAGAAACACCCTAGTCATTAATGAACTCACAGTCAAAAGCATGTAACACTCAATTCATTACCATCAGATAAAATCCCCAATTCCCTATAACCCACCACTCAAGCCAAAATCATTTGGCACCAGCACTTGATAGACCACCGCCTATAAACACTGGGGAGAGATCTTTGTAACCTCCAACTGAGAAAACTGGGGTCACCACTCCTATCCAGAGAGGCAGTGGCTGGAGATTCATTTCAGTCAAGCAGGAGCACTTTTTTTAAGCAGTCTTAGTCTTTAAAAGAAATTATTAGAACTATTTACTATTTTACATTACTGTAAAAATGAACAAATGTGTGCTGTACACCTAAAAATAGGAGCAGTAGCTTAGCAGGATTTCTGACTCTGTCTTTTGTAGGTTTTTTAAACAGTATACAGTGTCAGAAACCACATAAATAAGTCTATTTGAGATTACGTAACCATTAGGTAAGGTCATCTATTAAATGAAAGAAACAATATTTGGAAACACTTTGGCAATCATTTACATCCAAATTCTATATTCAAGAACAGGACTTTATTAATCCAGCATCACACATTTCTTCAGGCCCTCATCCTGCAGTAGTCCTGACTTCACCTGCAGGTAGCGCAGTCTTCTGCACCAGCACCTCGGGCGGCCTCCACACTCCACTTTCCTCATCCCACACTGCTTCCTTCCGCAGGCGGTCTAAGTTGCTGTAGTTGCAGTCCCGGCGCACCAGGCCCACCATGCGCTCCAGGATGGCCTGCTGCAGCTGTGACTCGTGCTCCAGACGCCTAATAATGGCCAGGTAGTCGTCCCGCTCCGTCTCAAACTCTGCCTGCAGATCTCGAATCTCTAGTTTGGCAGCTTTGAGCTGTTTACAGAGACAAGTAGAAGAGCAGAATCAACTAAAGCATCTTCAGTAAAATATTTCACCAAAATGATTATTGCAGTGAAGAAAAGTAAGATATTAGAAAAGAGGGTTCTGTAGTTGCATAAAAAGTTATAGACGACAAGCATGTGTTAAGGCCTATGTATGAGGAACTGTGCTGACAAGGAAAATAGAAATTTAGATCTTTAAGTTACTTTTGGCTACAGGAGCTAACGTTAACTGGCCGGTTAGTTGATGCCAGCCTCACACAAGGTGGTGAACTAAGGAGTCGTGTTATTTTGCGAGTCTTGTTACTTTGCTTCATCTCTCATACCATTTTTGTTTCTGTGTGTATTTCATTTCAGTCTTTTATTTAACAGGGTAATTCTAAGCAGCATTATAGCCCTTTGAATATAACCAATAGTCATGATATGACTAACATCTGTGGAAGGTGTTGATAATGAAGAAAAAAGCCAGGAAATCAGAGCCACCGAAATAAGTATGGTTTACAAGTCTGATGTCCATGTATTAAAGTTACTGTTACTGTCCAGTACCATAATCCAAACTTATCCATAAAGGGTCACAATGGGTGCACACCATTTTCTACAAAGGATTGATTGTGTTCTCGTGGTTTGTTGAAATCAAAACCTCCCCACTGGCCTTTTGCAGACATGGCTTAATATCCATGTCATTTGGAAAATATTGTGATTGTGAAACTGTGACATAAAATTGATTCAATTCATATTTAAGAAATTCACAATAAAATATACAACCCTGAAGACTGATTAAAATGTTATGGAATATCCAGATGCACACAGATGCTCTCACTCTTTCTTACAATGATGCTGAAGTCCCACCTTGTTCTGCGTGCTCTCCAGAAGTTTGTTCTTGGCATGGACTTCCTCCTGGATGGAGTCGTAGACATTGAGCAGCACACTGTCACTATCCTCACTGCCCTGGCTCAGTGCCTCAATCAGCTGCTTCTTCCTCTGGTTGGCTAGAGTCTTCCTCTGTCTCCGCCGCTGCCGCAGCTCCTCATTCCGCACCTGCTCTCCCCCAACAAACTCCTGCTCCAGCTGCTGAAGTCTGAGAAGAAAAAAAAACCTCTGTAAAAATCAAAAACCCTCAGTATCTACTCTCTACTCTTTAATATCAGGTTTATGTCATCATGCATTTGTTGTCACCTTTTTGTGCTGAAGAAAAAATATATATACACACATATATGTAGTTCCTTTTTGTTGTGGAGACGCTAATAAAGGATGGTTGTATTGAATTAGGGGAGGGGCCAAAACACTGAGTCTCACAAGACAGTTGAGCAATGACTTCGGCTTGAGAGAAGCTTGGCTGGGAACCTGTAAGAGAGCCTGACTGTGAGCACCAGTAGGCTACAGTTTTGGTCAATGGATTTGTTTTGCTACATACGTTAAATGAAAGCTCGGTTTTGCATGGTTTTCTCTTCTGTGTGTGTTTCTTAGTTCTTGCTTACCTTCCCAGCCAATTTGGCTCAGACCCTCCCCAGTCTGACACATCAATATATAACATTATTACCCCTAAAAATCTACTCTACTGACACTAGATAATAATCATCGTAGTCATCATCATCATCTTATATAATCACAGTTAGTGCATCACCTCACCTCTCCAACACATGTTTCTGGTCCAGGGGGGCTGGTGTAGCAACAACTGCCATTTCTCCCTCTGGGCCTGTTCTAATGCTGCCCTCTTGAGAGCACTTGTTGTCCTGTAAGAAATGTTGTGCGTGTTCAACATGTTTCAGTGATAACTTAAAATAACTCCTGCTGAATAATGCACACACATTTTATAGGGATACACAGAGGGAAATAATCAAGATCAGAATTGGAAAAAAAAAATTTGTTGCTCCACATGTGATTGGCTATTGGCAGAATTTTTTTTTTATTCTGCTCAATGTTGTGACTAAACAGCCATGTATTAGATAGAATTATTAAAGAGCAAATAGTTTATGCTGTAACTTTGGCTCATATAAAGTACTAGAAACATGCTAATGTTTTTTTTAAAGTAGTAGCAATTAGTCTAAATTGGCTTTTGGGCATATTTGGCTGTAAAGAAACCCCAGCATGATAAGTGCATCCCTAGTGTTTAAACATCTTCCACAAACAGGAGAAAAAACTGTACCTTGAGTTCCTCTTCTGCAATGTCTGAGGGCTCAGGTGTTGAGTCCTTGATAGAGTCTACCTCTTCTTTAAAAGAGTTATTTGCTGGAGAAAAATCAGTCTGTCAGTATGTTAACAGTGACACCAGAAAAAGGTTTGACTAAATAAGCAATAGTGGTGAACTGATTCTTCAATTGTTTTTTTTCCTGGTTTTCTTATAGAGTTTTATTGTAGCTCTAATCATATCCAGCTGATTGAACACCCTTTAGATGTTCCTGAAAGCTTGCTTTACTTCCTCAGGTGTGGTAAAGAGTGTGTAAAGAATTAGAAATTGCCCCGTGTACAGGAATGTTAATGTACTATCAATGTAGGAAGTGTGAAGGCTTTTATCTAAATATGCTAGATTTAGAGTAAAGCACTGTAAACCTTGAATATAATTGATTAAAATTATTCAATAGGATTACTGTTTAGTAGTAAACATTGTATTGGCTGCACTTGACATGCTTCATTGTAACACTACCAGTCTTAAGTGCTCGGCTAACTCTGGACCTCTCCAGACTGGACAGCTTGATCTCAAAGGATGTTCTCAATGCAGCGATATCCTCCTGCAGCTTAGCTTTCGATTCTTGCTCTGCATTGTACTCTGCCTGCAGCCTGGCAAGCTTTTCCTCATAGTCCTGCACACACACAGCAGAAAGTACAAAAACCAGTAAAGAGCACAGTCTCATGTACATATCAAACCTGGCACTGGGATTTGGTTTTTGTTGGCTTGACTAAGTTGGCTTAAGTGATTACCAAGATGTTCCACTTGACGTGACAGCCTCTTGTCAGTCTAATCTTACACCCACCTGCTTAATCTTCTCCTTCTCAGCTTCACTCTCCACAGTGCTGCTTTGAGGTCTGGACTGGACATCTAGCACCCCCTCTGATTTCTGACTTGCTAACAAAGCGGACACTGTAAATTAAAAAAAAAGGGCTCCGAATGTACACTCACTTTGTAAAGGCATTAACAAATTCTCAAAAGAAAAGCACAAAATCCGTATGTGGCTAAAATTAAATGAAAGATCGCAGTTAATACAGTCCAGTGGAAATCAGTTAGCATTAGGTTAATATGAATTACTTAATTGTTAGGTATACTCCTGAATATGGGGTCAGCAATACAATACTTAAAAAAAAAACTGCATATAGCGTTCATTTCCTTTAAAATTATGCTTCCTCCCATTTCAAATTATGAAAAATAACATTATACTTGTGATTGTAATATTTTTGCAGTGGTCTCATTGTTTTCCAGAGATGTATATTAGCTTATTTTCAAAATATGTTATTTGGCTAGGGCCGCCCAGCATCTAACTGTATTTATAAACAATACGGCTATAAAGTGTCTCAAGTGTGGGATAATTTGGGCATGAAATTCGCTAAATGATAACTTGGCAGCCATTGCTTGCTAGCTACACAGCCATGCAAAAATAAAGAGAAATCTTTTGACACAATAAACATGCTGTCAACTACATGTGTGGAAAGGAGACTGCCCCTTTAAAATCCAAAGGTGGCTGCTTCAGTTCTTACAGTTGAGGCTGGCAGTGCCCAGCTGGCCAGAGATGAGTGCTCGTAACTGCTTGATCTCCTCCTGGTACTCTCGCAATAATGCATCCTTCGGGTCCTCGTTGATGCGGGGTCGGTTTTGGATGCTCTTGGCACGGTTGGCATAGCGCAGGGTACTCAGGCTCTCCTCGTAGTTGTTGTCAGCGGGAGAGAGGCAAGCCACCATTAGTGTGCGTGTGTTACCACCCAAAGAGTCTTGCAGCAGCCGTGTCAGCTTTGAGTCGCGGTATGGGATGTGCTTAGAGCGGCCATCAACTAGTGCAGAAATAACGTTTCCCAGGGCAGACAGAGACAGGTTGATTTTGGTCGCCTCCTGAAGACGGTCCCCTGTGGCGCCGGTCTTAGACTGCCGCTCACTGCCGGCCAGGTCCACCAAGTTGAGCTTCCCAGCCCGCAAATGGTCTTCACCTGCAGCATCTGAGATTGTAACAGAAAGATATGCATTTCATTTAACCACAAGTAGCACTGAACAGTCATGAGGAAAGGGTTTAAAATGGTTAAGCCATTGAAAAATCATACAACCTATGTCATACTTAATATATGTATACTGCCTACTTTATGTATTTCCGGGTTAGTGCATGTTCGTGTGTGTGTATGATCGTGATCTCATACCTGTATTGCAAATCTCCAGGTAAATGGTGAATATGGAGTGGGAGCGAGATGAATCTTTATTCATGAGCGTGTATCCCACTGAGCGATTTTTCCAGCCCAGCTCCATGATTCGCTCACACTCCCCCACACTGTGCACTGTGTGCATGGACAGGTCTCGCACATACACACCCCACTCTGGGTGCTCTTTCAGCTGCTCAACACACACAAATAAATATCTGCTATATTTGACCCTACAGTGTAAAATCCTTGCATAATTATCAAAATTAGTTACTTTAAGATGTACACATTGCTAATACAGGTGATTGGTTGCACACACAGAGTGGGACGCTCTGGATCAGCCACACAAGAGCCTGAAGTCACCATGTCTAATGCCAAGCATCGACTGGGCTGTGGATCAATTGAATTAAATTCTTTGGAGTAATGGAGCATCATCAAATATCTTTAGGGTGAATCAGAGTGATGTTTATGACTCATCACCCAACTTCAGAACATCACTTATACTCTAGTGGCTAAATGCAATCAAATGCTCCTAGCAATGTTCCAAAGCATTCCCAAAATAGAAGAGGCTATTACGGAAGCAAAGATGGGGCCATAGACGTTTGGACACACTGCATGATATGTTTTTGTGTTGATATTTTCTCATACATTTTACCAGTGTAGGTCACACTGTTAAGGAATTTAACACCCCCCCCCCCCCCCCATTCATATTCAATTAAAAAAATCCAATCATATGATTACATGATGAAATGTTCATACCATGAACTGAGCATTTGGCACATTCAAATAGTGTAAAACAGACAATAAGCAACAAATACCAAATACCAACATACCTCCAACTTCTGTTTGCTGTCTTTCCCCAAAAGGTCCCTTATTTCCTCTTTGTAGATCTCGAGATAGGAGACCCGTACAAGGAACTTCGTGTCTTCTGCACACTTAAAAAAAAACATCCCTTCATGCAACCTTATATGCATCCCACCATATTTGTCTACCTTGCTTTGTTGCTGATTATTTTTTCCAACATTTCTGAATACGCTGGCAATTACAATAACAAAAAACTGTATTATTCAATTAATAAATCAATACATTGTTATTGTTGATAAATGTCCATATCATACAACTAGTATCCACCATTACAGTGGATTTTGATATACAAAACTTTTTCTCCATCCCGGACCTACATGAACCTACTTGAGTCAAAGGCAATTATTAAGTCTTGAAGAAAGAAAAACATACATACGTTTAGTCCACAGATTCGTCAGCAACTTTTCTGAAAAACCTGTTCAGCTTAGACAGTTTCCTCAGTCTCACAAAATGTTACACAGTTAACTTTTCACGACTGCAGTTAATTTTCTGATAGTCAAGCTATGATCAATCCTCATGCTTCATTCTGCATGTGAAAGAGTGACTTTTAGGACAAGAAGCCAATTGCATGAAACAAGAAGAAAGAAGAAAACTAAACCTAAATCAAAACAAAAGAAATACATTTGCCACTGAATCCATACTACTGCTTATTAGAGTAACAACTGTTATTCTAATCTATTGTTATCTAATCTTTAGATAACCATTATTATCTTATCTCTCATCTTAAAAAGTGACCCACCATCATTAAACAGAAAATCCAGAGTTGGACCAAGTAAAACCCTGTTTCATGAGGTCCCTTGACTGGCATGGGAAACTTATAAACAAACTAAACTCTATAAAAAAATAGATTAATGCTTCTGCATGTTTCACATATTGTCCTTGCACATTTATACCAGTTTATACCGGTCAGATCTACCCTGAACTACCATCCTTGAACGTTTCGTTTATATAGTATGGATATGTATATTTGCTGTTGCGGTTGTGTAATGTCTTTAATTGTATTAAATGTGGGTGGTCACTTTACTAAATTTACAAAATTTCTCACCCATTGGAATATGTTGCCCAATATATTTATATACATTAAGACGATATAAGATCTGACACCACTAAGTTATCCTCATGATTATGAGGTTCCTTACCTGAATGGTCTCAAAGATGTGCTCAAAAGCTCTAGGTATAACCCCCCTCTGAGCTGGGGGGTCCGCCACACCTTGCATGGTGAATGACTTGCCACTCCCGGTCTGTCCATAAGCAAAGATTGTCCCATTGTATCCCTCAGTTACTCCCTATTGAATGTAAGAGAAAAAGAAAATAGATTTCTCAGCTGGCATTCATAAAACTACATTCATTTAACAAATATTAAAAAATATATGTATATATTTTTAAAGTGGTCCATCTTTTATCCTATTAGAGAAACACTGAGAAGAGATACCTCAACCAGGGGATACGTGATTTCGTTGTACAACTGCTCGGTGGTTTGATCGATGAAGTAGGTCCCATCAAATGTAAATTGTTTGGGTGGCTCCTCAGTGGCTCCTGGTTTCTGAATAAAACACTGACACCGGCTGGATTCAACAGACACCACCATCTTACAGTTGAGAGCCTTCTCTCTGTCATTCAGAGGCCGACATCTAATTATCACCTTCACAGATTCTGAGGCCATCTTATAGGGCAGTAACTTGATCAATCTGTCCTCGGTTTTCCTGCAGTGACATTAGTATGACACATTTTAATCATTACAACCTGCATACGTTACTAAAACCTCTCTACTCTGTCAACAGCATAGCTTTAAATCAGCCTCTTTTACTGTGAGAAACAGATGGAACAAAGAAGAATTATGAAAAATAATCTCCACACACATTTAATTTTTCTCCTTGGCTTCTACTTGGTTCATTATTCGCCATGTATTACATATACACACATATACATACGTATACACACATACATACACCACGAAAGATACTCGAGTCAGACAATAACTTTCACCAGCTTTTTTCTGCTAGTTTAGCTCATTTTAAAAGACGACAGAGAGATTTCTGTAGGAACAGCCGGCCAGCTCACTAATTCTACAGTTTTTATAAACCTAAGCAACGTATCTTAAAGGAAACTCTTACAGTTCTGTTCGTTCTCATTCCGGGATTTCCAAAAGGCTTCACTGAGCAAAAAATCCAATCCGAACGCCACAGACCAGTTGTAGGAAATTCATCGCTATAGCTGATCGACCATTTTTCTCTGGCCACAGCGTTCTATGTTGCTTAGCAACCTAACCCGACCTGCTCCGGTTGGCTGTTTCCAATGATCCAGGATCAGTGTTTACTAGGAAACGCTGCATTTTTCTTGTTCATAAAATACCACAGAACTGATCTCAGTTCAGTTGTGTTCTCATGCAATTACAATATATTAATAGCCAAATTGATAAAGAATCCCAGAAGACAACTTACTGTAAAAAATACATTTATATAAAGTACTGTGGTGAAGGCTTACAACAAACAGAAAGGCAAAATTTTCCCTTTCTTCTGAAAGTGCTACCATAGTTTTCTGATTAAAAAAAAAACGTTTACACAAATGTTCACAAAAGGTCAAAAAAGGACTGGTGGAAATTTTCCCACTAATCCTACATCAACAGGCAATTACCACCCTGCAGCAGAGCTGATCACATTACAGTTCTCCATAATCTGACACCCAGGACAAAACAAACTGTTGCACACCACCGACAATATTTTTAGATAGCATTTACATTGTGTCTGTTCTGTTCTCCCTTAAAAGGAAATTTTCTAAACAGCAGAACAGATCACATGATACAGCACTGCTTATGAATAAATCACTCTTTAAAACGTATAAAAATGAATGACCTTAGATTTGAACATACATAGACTGTCAAAGTCAGATAAGCTGTCAGATATATACATTAAGTGCATTGTTCAGTGTTCTACTTAAAAAAAAAGAAAAGAAATAAGTATAACTAAAAGAACTCAATAATGAAAAATAATTAAAAAAACAAGGCAAAAGACCCTCCACCCAACCACCCATGTGCTACAAGTGCATCTTGTTGGCCAACTGGCAGAACATGTGTCTGTTTATGTCAAAACAAGAGAAAAGCAAACGTGTCACAAGTTGGAAGTAAGTGAAAGAGGTACCCATTTCAGTCAGTGGTTTTCCTTTAAAATGAGAATAAAAAAAACCCACAGCACAATTAAAAAGATAAAAAAAAGTAACAGAATTTAGACCCAGCACTGGTATTTGCCATTTCGTTTGCTTCCTTGCTGTGAACATGGATTTTGACCCTTGCTTGTGTTCTCCTCCCATTCGTAACAGTGATTGACGCGAGCACAACTCAGTGCACACTCGAGCTCTCCTCTGCACTCGGTGTAGTACTCGATCAAAGCTGCGAGACTCTCAAACGTAATGTGGCATTCCTGCAAAAAGTACAAAAAAGGTAATAACTTCAGACACCTGAAAACATCACTTTTTAATAATCAGTATTCTGCTGAGTACCTCAGTGGTGCCACTAGCAGTCCTGGGATTTGAACCCACAACCAACTGATCACAGGGGCA
Source organism: Nannopetersius ansorgii (assembly GCA_037974605.1). Classification (NCBI taxonomy): domain Eukaryota; kingdom Metazoa; phylum Chordata; class Actinopteri; order Characiformes; family Alestidae; genus Nannopetersius; species Nannopetersius ansorgii. The sequence continues at coordinate 9,736,649 of JBBPDE010000134.1, forward strand.
AATCCCTAACCACCGGTCCGTCAGCTGCCGAATATTCTTTATTGTGGAGTATGTCCTCTGCTCTAATTTTTTTTATAAAAGCCATCTGAGTGTTGCTGTAAACATCCGACCATCTTTGGTGCAAGTGAACAGGTTTTATGCCATTCACCATAACACACTGCCTTTTGTATTGTAATGTCAACAGGTGGGTTTGGTCAAAGAAAACTTGGCTCACCTCAAGGGAAAATGTTCCTTTTGAGATCTTAATAACCAGAGTGATCAGGCCTGAAGGGAAACGTACAACAAGAGATCCAAAACTGTTCTTATTAGTGTAAGGACACAGCAAATAGGATCCAACGACATCCTCAGCAAGCAGTGATGAAGTGACGTCACTGGAACACATTCATTCATTCAAAATCAGTAAAAAGAGGGGGAAAAAAAACATTAAAAAGTAATGTTTTGGCAAAAATGCTAAATTAACCTAAATCACGCTGACCAAAGAAGTTTTGCAGATGCATTTAAGAGATCACTTTAACTGTTAGCCTCAAAGCTCCCACTGTAAACTAAAAAAATAGGAAAAATCTGGACACCAAACATATGTTGACCATATCAAGTGGAAAATTGGGTAAATTGGATTTCTGACAGAAACATTCCTTTGTTTCTAAATTCCTTTCAATTAAACACAATTATCATTTTATCTGGAATTGTGTCACATACCCACAAGGTAGAACTGAATTTATAAGC
>JBBPDE010000134.1:9781556-9797332 GCA_037974605.1 Nannopetersius ansorgii
ACAAAACAACATCAACAACGCAGAGTCAGTAGTGCTGTTTCATAAACGATTGATGTTGGCACTCACTGACCATCTCAGAAGTTATGAAGCTAAGGTGTACATGTAAGGAAATCCCAAGACTAAGATGATAAATTGACTAATTAATAAGAGGAGAAGTTTAACTGAGACCAGATCACTAAATCTCTTGCACATAAAGTGGGTGTTCTTGACAACTACGAACAGGTTTGAAAATGTGCCTGACCTTGCCAAGTAAACTGGCTGAATATCAATGGCGTGGTAAGGCACTATTTTAAAACTAAAGTCAGACATTTCACCTTTTCACCATGAGGAAACAATTGCAGCCCAGCAATCTCTCTTAAAATTGTTACAAAGGGTTTTTATTTGATGACAACAACAATATTCTTTACTGAATTTACTGTACTTCTTTCAGGCTATTTAATTAATTTACCTTTGTTCAGGCTGTTGTATTAATATAGGAGTGGAAGAGGAAATGCAGCTGAAAGAGACAGACATTAAAATATGCGTAGTCCAAGACTTCTGATCCCCACTTTCATAACCATAGAAGATTTATAGTTCCAGAAATAATCTGTACAAAACAGTGATGGGTGAAATGGCAAAAATATAACATTGTGGTAGTCAAAGGCACTTTCACAACTGACAATACACAATATGTATAACTGAGTTGAGGGTCATGGTTGCGCATGCACTGAGTCTCAAGATATATATATATATGTATCTGTGTGTGTGTTTATATAGGCTCTCTAAAAGCAGTCTTACATTTTTTTTCTTCTGATATAGCTGTTCAGTACGAGAAGTACCGTCTATAATCAGTAAAGCATATTGTACCATAATTTATCTCAATGCCCACACTCACGGAGGAATAATGGTTTTAGGTGGCCCCTATCTGGTGGGGAGGAGGTTATTTGTGGGGATGAGGTTAATGGGTTAAGTTGGCCCCCATATGGGGAATGACAATAAGCTTACTTTTTTGACACCTGACACCAGTGTTTCCCAGACCTGGTCCACATGCTGCACATATTTTAGCTTATACACCTGAATCAACTCATGTGAAGTCTTTGGGGAGGTCGAAAGGAGCAGGAGGAATATCAGGAGCACAATTGGAAACCACTGCCATTTGCTTATCTGGTGTTCAAGTGGCTGCAGTGCTGCAGGGTGGTGCTCTGAGTGCTGTGTAGATATAAAGCTCCCTTTTGCCGGAGACAGCACACAAGCTCAGACAACCTCCCTGAGCACAAGCCCCCTGCCGTAACACTAGGATGTGGTCGCACGAAGCTCCACACCTTTCCACGACAGACCTATCAGCTCCGTGATAAATGCTTTCTTCTCTGGGAATATGACATGTGTCTACAAGAAAAAAGAATTCTACTTTTTTTGAGCTTCGCTACTGTTTTGATCACTCTGGTCCAACTGTGGGATTAATCTAGACCGTCTCTGGTGTTTTATTTCCTCTTCTGGACTCGCTGTTGTGGGGATGGCCAAGGCGTCCTGGATGAATTTGGGCGTTTTGCTTTTAATCGGATTAGCTGCAGCAAACGCCAACGGTAAGTTTAATTCTGCAAAAAATGGAAAACGTGAAAAGAGGTGCAGAGTCGTGTCTGCTTATCTTTCGGATAAAATTTAAGTTTCAAATTGTCGATAAAGACGATTAGAGAAGGGTTTTAGTTTCCTAGCCGGCATTGTCGCGTTTATTTCTGTTTTCCATTGTTTTCCTGGAGGCTGTATTGAAGCAGAAACTCGTTTAAACCGAGATGTTAAGTTTTTCTGAGGTTATCTTGGGCGTCAAAAGGTCGATAAACGACGTACCAGTAACCTGCTCGACTGATATATAAGTAAACAAATAGCTAGACAGATAGATATATAGACAGCAGACAGATAGATACATGCATACATACACACATACATACGTAATTAAACAAATACATAACTAAACTGCCGGTGTTGTAATGGCAGGTGAGTGACACTTAAATGCAACCTAAATGGCATTTATACACAAACCAGACTCTAACAGACCTAAACTGATAAAAACAATACAAAAGCAGCAACAATGATAAAAAAATATTATTCTAATAATTATTATTATTGTTATTATTAGTAGTAGTATTAGTATTATTATTGCTGTTGTTGTTAGACCGTTAAAGCATTATCTATACGTTTTTGAAAAAGTGGAAAGCTTACATCTCAGACAATAATTATTTTGAAATCTGTTTTTGGGCTGCTGTATGTGGCCTGCTGTACTCAGGACTTTAAATACACGTGTTTACCTCTCCCTCCTATCCAGAACCGTCCAGCTCCGAGTTCTGTTTACATGGTTTGATTAATTTGTGTTTAATTGTTCAGATTTCCCGCGTCTGGCTGAAGAGCCTCGCGAGCAGAGCGCCGCCGCGCAGACGCAGTGGAGCTCCGCGAGCTCTATCCAGGCTGCCGCGCGCGGCCGGAGGACGCGGAGATGCACGTGCTATACGTACAAAGACAAGGAGTGTGTGTACTACTGTCACCTGGACATCATCTGGATCAACACACCAGAGTAAGAGCCAGCTGCCTGCTACACATAACCCTGTCATTTATATTTTAAAATGTTCATTTTTGTATCTTTTAAATAAGGACTGACAAAACAAAACATCAAGAAGAAGATTTAGAGTTTTGGTTTCTGCTTGGGTTCAGTTAATCACTCGTTTTTAAATATCAGGAAAATGGTATAGCCTCTTTTTAAGCATTTTTGCCATACCAGCTCAAACAATGTACAGCAAATAACGTTGTGTACCAAATAAAACAAATATTGGTAGAATATTTGCTGATTTAAAGAACAGTTCTAAAACAAATTTTCAGTGTTTCACATTCTGCATTTCACTGAGGCAAATGCAATCCTGAAAAGTATGCCTTTGTAAGGTTTAAAACATGCAGTTGGTCAGTGCTCTGTAAGTATTGACTGAATTCGCAATATGTCAAGGAGAGTTCTTTATTTATGCCTACAACGATAAATATTGCTACGTTGCCAACCCCTAGTGACTAGTGCAGTTTCATAGGATCCTGAAAAGTGATTTACTGCTTGTAATTTGAGTAGAAAGATTTTTGTGTTGACGTTAGGTTCAGTGACTTATTTCTGAACCATATCTGTGCGTCTGCATGCCTGAGAGAGGATAAGGCACATTAAATGCTGGACATCTTGTTAGGCTGTTTCCCTTTATGAAACAGTGAGCAGATTAAATAGGTGGTTGCTTGTAGAATGCAAGATGGTGGAATTCGGATTCAGAGTTTGTTACTGCATGACAGCTTTATTTTTGTACTCTTACATATACAGTACTGTGCAAAAGTCCTAGATTCCTGTGCAAACTGTTTAAAGCTATTTAAATGCCTTTGCATGGATTTGTGAAATCAGTAGCTCCCAATTTAATCTAATGAAGAATTGAGCTGAACCAGGTATTTGAGGTATTTGATGAGAACTCCAATGTAATACTGGGCTTCCATGAGGAGAGGTCTGGGAACGATTAAGCAAATACATAGACATACATAAAATACTAGTTACTATTTAAAAGTATAAATATATACTCGACTTAAAAAGTTTTAAATATAATGATCTTGGGTGTTTTGCGTGGTACTGTATATCTCTTTTCGGTTAATATGTTAAGAAGAAAACCTTTTTGATCATTATTTGTTGGAAACTACTGTAGTGCTCTTATAGGACACGGAAAAGTTTCCAAGGCTTTTCAAAGAAAGAAAACAAGTTTTAGTAGAGTACAGGTTGGTCTCTGTCTTTAGTTCAGATACTCCCTCAAGCATGTTGAACAATGAAGAGATTAATTGGGGAAAACCTTCAGCTTTCAGGACTAAACAGAATGGACAGACATCAAAGAGATGCTTTCTTAACAAGATGCTTAGGGAAGTAAGTCTTAGCAGATGAAACGGAGCTCTCGGGGCAAAGCGCTGCTTGTGTGCTCGGCCTGTTCCAGTTGCACTCCATATGGTGCAAATAACAACGGCGTAGTAAGGTGTTTCCCTAAGACTTTGCAGACTTTCCAGATTGTTGATTTAAAGGTCAAACGGGGTCACGGATCCCTCCCCTGGGTGAGACCTGAGTGAAATGTATAGGATCAGCAGCAGCGCACTGTCATGCTGTTACGCAATAAAAAGGCTTTGAGGCTTTTAATATATTTGTCACTCAAAGTGATCCATGGATTTGCATGAATCGTCTTCTTAATGCTCAATGGCTATAATGTTTTGAAAACGGGAGGTACTCGCCTGAAAATAAAGGGTTCTTTGGAACAATGCCATTCACATAAATGCCAGGAACCAAAATTTCCCAGCATAACATTACTCACAGTATCACACTGCCTCCGCCAGTCTGGATTCTTCCCATCGTCCATCCTGGTGCCATGTCTTCCCAAGAAAGGCAACTCACCAGGTCATCCACATAATGCAATTGTGATTGATGAGGCCAGGCAACCTTCTTCCATTGCTCAATGGTTCTAATGTGCCCATTGTAAGTACAGGAATCAGCACAGGCACACTGACTGGTCTGCAACTAGGCAGCCCCATACACAGCAAGCTGTGAAGCGCTCTGTTCTGACATCTTTCTATTGGAGCTTTAATGTTTTTTAGGAATTTGTCCTGCATAGCTATTTTATGTGATCAGACCAAATGGGCTCCCCATGCACAGCACTGAACTTTGAGCATCCATGACCTTTTCACCAGTTTACTGCTTGTCCTTTCCTGTACCATATTTGGTAGGTACTAACGACTGCAATGCCTCACAAGTCTGACCCTGTTGTCTAGTCATCACAATTTGGCCCTTCTCAAAGTCACTGAGATTGTTACACTTGCTCATTTGTACTGCCACCAACACACCACCTTCAAGAACTGACTGTTCACTTTCTGCCTGAAATATCCTTTCACTGGTTCCATCGTAAAAAGACAATTAAATTTATTCAATGTGAGGTCCTTTAATGTTATGGCTGATCAGTGTCTAGACCAAATATAGACCAAATATACATTTGAACATAATAGATGTTATGTTTGGTTGTGGGGGTCATGAGCTGCAACCCCTGCCACGAAGCCCCTGCCATAGAAGATCCACTTTTGTTGCATGATTCTTAACAAATATGCATGAGAGGGAATGAAAGTACTGTGTATACAAAGAACTCTGCATGATAGATAAGTTCTATATTAATTAAGATTTCTCCCTGAAATTATTAAGGAACATTTATTTTTAAGAGTGCAGGAATACCATTATATCATGCTTCTTTTGTTTAACAAAAAATGCCTTTTCTTGTACCTCATCCCTTTATAGTTTCTGTTGGCTTTCTCATTGCCAGATTATTCCCTAGTATTCATTGTTCGTAATCCAGCAGCTGTTTTTTTAACATGTCTTCTTGCCGATCCCTAGTTTCCAAGGGCTTTATGAATGTGACATGATGATAATGGGAAAACAATTTCCTGTAACTTTTCGCTCTAATTGTTTGTGGCTATACAAAACTAATTGATTTCTTAAAATGGACAGTAATATAATAATGTAATACTGGTGTAATCATTTTTGTAATAATATTTTCCCTTTTAAATACTTACATCATACTCTTGCACTCAGTGTGGGAACTAAATAGGTATTTCACTGTGTGAGGTCTGTGAGGTGTGTAGGTGAGGTTTTGTAACCCGCACTTTGTGAACGGCCAAATGTTTTAATGTTTTGGGAATTGTGCATAACTGCAAAATCTAAAGAATTGTAGGTGCCCAAAAAGATCAAAATAACCTTTGTGTAGAATCTACGACAGTCAACCCTCTGTCAAGGGGTGGGATGTATTAGGCATCCGGTTAAAAGTTAATGTGCTAGAAGTAGGAAAAAGAAGGAGCTGAGTGAATGACAAAGGCCAAATTGTGATGGCTGGACAACTGGGTCACACCAGGTCTTGTGGTGTGTGTTTCTGATGTGCAGTGGTTAGTACCTACAAAATGGTCCAGTGAAGAGCAGCCAGTGGAGTGGTGACAGGGTCATTGAAAAAGTTAATGCTGGCTATGAGGGAAAGGCGAACACACAGCATGGAGCAATGGAAGAATGTGGCCTGGTCTGATAAATCATGTATACATCATATCAACTATTATCTGGGGAGAGTTGGCACCAGATGGTACCGCCTACCTGCACAGAGATGCACTATGGGAGGAAGTCAAGGCAGCAAAGATGGTGTGATGCTCTGGGCAACATTCAGCTGGGAAACCTTGGGTGTCGGAATTAATGTGGATGTTACTTTGGCACATACCCCCTCCCTAAATATTGCTGCAGATTAAGCAATGGTATCCCCTAATGGCAGGGGGTCTTTCAGCAGGATAATGCTCTAAGTTTTGAAGAACATGTGGTGTCCATGCTTTGATAGGTCAGAGCTGTTTTGGTGGCAGGTCAGGGACCTACATAAAATTAAGCAGGTGGTTTTAATGGTGTTACTGGCTAATGGTGAAGGTATTTGAAATGAAACGTATTGCTGGAATTTCTGGAACTGGAAGTTCCCTTGACATTCAAAACATCTGACATTCAAAGAATTTGAGAAACACATCAGTTCTCAACAGACCACAAAGAAAATAACACTCAAAGCAGTTTTCACTTTTGTAGTAACATCTGGATTGATGCTCACGACTGTCTCCCTACTGCTGGTGTGTTGACAGGCACACCGTCCCATACGGCATGTCAAGTTACAGGGGCTCGCAGCGCGTGCGGCGATCTGCTGCGGAAGAGAACAAGACACGCCGCTGTGTATGTGCACTAAAGGCAGACTCTGCGTGCAACAACTTCTGTATTGAGAGGTAACACAAATGTTGCTGGCTGGACTGGCTTTACAAAGAATACTGTTTTGACCCAATTACTGTTTATTTGCTGAAATGTACATGTTGGCGGGGGGGAAGGATAAAAATAGTCACATTTTTATAGTTCATTTTATTTTTTCCAATACGCCTAATTCACCAAGTAACTTGAAACTGTGTGCTAAAATTGATAGAAAATATGTAGTGTACCTTTTTACTTAAGAAATAAACAAGACTTGTAATTTGAGTGTTTAAACTTTCACTTGCATTTCAATTTATAAACATTGTTTTCTAAGATACATGCCTCTTGATGGTTTCCTAGACCAAGATTCAGTCTAAAGCTTAATTATAAGTAGTATAATCAAATGATAAATGGTGCCTTGGCATTGCAGTTTAGCCTAAGACTGTAATCTTTTTTTTTCCAGGAAATGAGCACTCTATTTTTTTATTATTTAAACCTACATTTTTATATTTATAATAGTCTGACAAAATAGTGGAAGCCAAACCAGAACCCAAAAAAGTACCCCAAGGTAGCTTGGAGAAGTAAATATAATTTACTCTTTATATGTGTATCATTGGCTGGTTGGTTAAATGTGGTGATATTTTTTTGTTATATCATCAGGGGAAGGTCACCATGACCTTGAATTCCAGAAGAGCTTACCCATATTGGAAGCATCCCATCTATCCATTCTTCTGTCCAAACAGCTGGAGACTCACCTTAAGGGAATGGCGTACCTCTGTCTGAGGAGGAGGAATCCTGTTATTTAAGGGAGATGGGAAAGAAAGCAGAAAGAAAGAAGCAGCAGAGTTTTTGTGGAGGACATACAAGAAGAGTGGGATATGCTGGGAGAGTATTTAACAGAACCCACTTTAAGCTAACTCATCGCATTACGGCATGTTTTCTGGACCCACATGGCAGTAAAGGCCAGTATTCTGTCCCTGCAAACGGAGAACTCTCCAGACTCTCATACAATGCATGGGTTCACATTGCTTTCATAGCATTTATTTGCCTGTGCTTAGTCTCCTTTTTTACAGATATGGGTGAGATAAGCAATTGCTATGATCTGACTTCCAAATCCAGTGTGCATGACTTGTTTGGTAAAGTCATTGAGCCATTCAGCCATTCATTAGGATAGGTGGGTGCATTGAGCACATTTTGAACGGCATTTCTTCTAATGCTTCAGATTAGACAGCACTTAAATATGGGCTCACAAGTAAAGAAAGAACACAAAAAAGTAACAATTTTCAAACTATCAGGAGAACAGTTTCATTCCATGTACTTGTGGAAAATGTTTCAAATATCCTGCTCTCATAATACAATTACACATATTTTACTTGTTGTATATATGGTCATTGCATCAATTACAATGTATTCCACTGAAAAAAATCACTTAATTGCATTGTTATATAGCCCTATTGTCCCTTTTTGTATCTGAAAAGGCCTTGTCTGAAAAACGAGCAATTCTGGTCATTATCTAAAACAGAATTTTGGCTTGCAAGCTTATTTTGATGAAGAATTTAAAGGGACAAAAGGAAGACTTCCTAGCTTCACTCATTTATCGGTCATCTAAATGTTCTATTATCTTGGAATTTCAGGATTAAGAAGTATCACTAATCATCAGTCACCCCGTGTATTAGTGCCTGTGCTGCAACACTTAACATTCCAAAAAACGCAAGTTTCAGGTGCACTCTTAAATATAAATATGCCAAAAACATCCTTAAAAACCTTTCCAAGGATGGATATTTTGAAAAAATATGAGGCGGATGTGAAGAACCTCCATATAAAAGATTTATACTGTTAAAGATTTTTCCTACAACTGTACAGCCAAGCCAAGATCATTATTAATTCCAATATCATTCCTCCAAACCTCTGTATTACTATTTACTCATTTCTCTCTCATTGTAGAGTGGAATCTCTGACCAAAGTGACCAAAGATGACCCCCTTCTTTGAATGGATGTTCCGTATTTCTCTGTTTTTTTTTTCCATATATTTAAGTACAAAACATGTACAGTACATCTGTTTGATATTAAATTAAAACTGTCACTATTATTAACTTTGGCCATCGATTGTCTTGTCATTTCGCTGAGCTAAGCCTAGCACAGTAAAACTGAAGACTGCTGCTGGGTCGACTGAGCCTGCCTCTAACCTGAGGCTCAAGCGTAATATAAAAGCTTGTCATCCCTAGGCTTTAATGCTTCTCTCCTGATTCAGATGAGTGAGGGTATTATCCTACCGCAAGAATTAGTTGTTGTCTTGGAATTTGCCCTGGATATGCTCCCATGCCCTTGGTGCAGGAGTGGCGAGACTGAATCTTATGTGGCAACTCGTCTTTTATTTTTTGTCCTTTGACAAGGTACATTAATACACATTAATATCTCCCTGCTGGGGATGTTTACATGTCCAGGAAAGACAGACTTTGTGATCCAAGCTTTGAATATGTTCCGCTCTGCGAAGGAGGATTATGAAGAAATTGCATTTGTCCCTTACCTTGCTGGGGACAGAGATAGAATTAATTTAATATTTCAGGCATTAGGCACTTAAAACTAATCCGTACAATGTGAGTGGAGTAAATGAAAGGGAACGGACTGACTCACGTCATATTCATGCATTATCTCAGCTGCATAGCCTTAACAAGAGCAGCAGGGGTGCTGGAGCCTCTCCCAGTGGAGTCTCTCCCTGGACAGGTCACTAGTGCATCGCAGGGCAGATCAAGAGGTGATTTAGAATCTTTAAGTCACCAGATAAAGTAAACCCCCAGTTTTATGTGGATCGGGTCACACGTGTTTTTTTTTTTTTTTGAGAACGAAACTGATCGCTTTAGCAGAAATATTCAAAACAACGCCGAACCTGCAAATATTCTCCGCTTTTTTTTTTTCGTGCCAATATGTTTTTTTTTTTTTTAACTCATTTTAGTTCTTCTGGTTTCCTGTGCATGGCTGTAGGGCTCTCTCTTACTCGCTCTCTCTCTTGCTCTTTCTTACTCTCTCTCTCTCTCTGTCACTCTCCCTTACTCCCTCTCTTGCTCTCTCTCTGTATCTCTCTCTCTCTTGAGTGCGCTCTCTCTATATCTGTCTCTCTCTCTAGTTTGTGACTTTTCCGGAGCGCGCCTCTCTCTCTCTCTCCCTCTCTCTCTCTCTGTCTCTCTCTCACTCTCTCTCTCTCTGTATCTCTCTCACGCGCTCTCTCTCTGTCTCTCTCGTTCGTGACTAATGCGGAGTGCGCCTCTCTCTCTTTCTCTCTCTCTCTGTATCTCTCTCTCTTGCTCTCTGGTTATGGAGCGTGCGGATCGTCTCTCTTGCTCTCTCTTACTCTCTCTCTCTGTCTCTGCCGTTCGTGAATTTTCCATATTTAAACCTTGGGTTTATCTTTACATTTCCGTTAAGGGTAATGTATTAAACTGTTTTAAATTAAATGAAATTGTTCTGGGAGCACCTCTGGGGGCATATTTAGGTTTTACACTATTAAAATAGGCATTTTAAGGCATTTTTGAACCAAAACACAACAACGTTTTTTCATTATGCACGGGTGCTCGTGTAACGTAACCCGAATAACGGGGGCTTACTGTATACACTTGTGGGAACCCGGGGTAAACAGCCCCCAACCGTGTTATTTATTTTGCTTTTTCTGTAAGTTTGTTTCATCCTACAGATCTCTTGGGCGACAGACAATGGAGAGGAACTACTCCCAGACAGAAAATGCGTTTAAATACACCTTTATTGACTGTCTCAAAGTTGAGGTTCTTGTCACACATACTGTTTCTCCCTGGTTTGAATCCCCACCCAGCACACAGTGTTTGCAGCAAAGTATTCTAGCATGCAGCATGACACCCTCTGATCCCAGCAAAAAGGTTTACTTCTCTACACTCCATTCTAATGATAGTGTCACTGCAGACATATATGTTTTTATCAAAAGGGGGAAGGGGAGACAAACACATATATGTAAATCCTCTTCTTTCTCTTTCAGCTTTTCCCTTCAGGGGTTGCCATAGCGAGTGATCTGACTCCATTGCATCCTGTCTTCTACATCCTCTACCCTCACACCAACTAACTTCATGTCCTCTGTCACCGCATCCATAAATCTCCTCTTTGGTCTTCTCTGTCATCCTCCTGCCTGGTGGCTCCAACCTCAGCATCTTTCTACCTGTATAATCATTGTCTCTAATCATGTCCAAACCATCTCAGTCTGGCCTCTCTGACTTTATCTCCAAAGCATCTAACATGAGCTGTCTGTCCCTCTGATGTACTCATTCCTGATCCTATCCGTCCTCGTCACTCCCAAAGAGAACCTCAACATCTTGAGCTCTGCAACCTCCAGTTCTGTCTCTGTCTTTTCTTCATTGGCACCGTCTCCAAACCATACAACATCGCTGGTCTCACTACTGTCTTGTACACCTTTCCTTTCATTCTTGCTGAAACCCTTCTATCACACATCACACCTGACACTTTTCTCCACCCATTCCAAACTACGCTTCTTCGCCTCTTTTCCACTCTCTCCGTGGCTTTGGACCATAGACCCTAAGTACTTAAAGTCCTCTACCTTCTTTACTTCTACTCCCTGCAACATCACTGGTCCACTTGTGACCCCCTCATTTACACACATGTATTCTGTCTTGCTGCGACTAATCTTCATTCCTCTCTTTTCCAGTACAAATCTCCACCTCTCTAGCCTTTCCTCTACCTGCACCCTGCTCTCACTGCAGATCACAATGTCATCTGCAAACATCATAGTCCATGGAGACTCCTGTCTAACATCATCTGTCAGCCTGTCAATCACCAAAGCAAACAAGAAGGGGCTTAGAGCCGATCCTTGATGCAGTACCACCTCCACCTTGAACTCCTCTGTCACTCCTGCAGCACTTCTCACTGCTGTCTCACAGCTCTGAAGTCTAGAGCTGTGAATTATTTAAAAGAACTCTATTTTAAATATGATGAAGATCATTTGGATGCAATTGTTATGCAATCCAATTTAGGTTTAATAAGAAACAAAATGGTCAAATATTTGCATTCCATGGTTTGGATGGATTTGTCTCAATTAAAAAAAAAGTAAATGTTTTGTTAAAATATCAGTTTCTTTTCCTTTTATACACTGCTGATATTAGGTCTTGAATCAGATCTTCAGTTAAACAGGATCAAAACGGAACTAACCAAAACTTCCATAGTCAGGTACATACATTTATTGTTTGTTTTCATCCTTCTATGTGGCTCATTTACAATGTTTATGTGGTTTTATATGCCAGAAACCTAATGCATTTTTATGAGTCCATTCTTCACACTTCTCACTACCCCCAAGACTGTTTTGTTACTGTGCTTTTAAGACTTATATTACTGTGCTGATAAAAATATTTATATAAATTAACACTGTTCAGATTGGTTACCCTGAATTCTGTTCAAATTAAAAAGCAATCTGGGCTGAAGTATGAATGGGTGGGGCTAATATATGCTAATTCTGCTGGTTCTTGTGACATCACAAAACCAGTGAATCTTTTCACAGGTTCATTTTCATACAGACTGGTGTGTGAATTATAAAGACAAAGTCTTTATATGCCTCATTATTCTTTAATTTAAAAAAGCAAGAAAAATACAGATTTTCTGAAAATATCTCCATGCCGAATCAATCACAGCTTAGCCCAATAATATGGGAACAGGGCATTGCATTACTGTGCATGTACAATTAAACATCACTGAGACTGGATGGTAGGGACTGATGACAGGAACCGAACAGGAAGTGTTCTTGGACCTCTTTTGCATCCAATAATGTTTACACAGGCGGTACATGAGTTAAATGTTATGTAGTGTGAAATGGAGACCATCTGCCTGTCATTTTTTAACACGAGAGCTTGCTGACTTGCTGGCGCATTTTATTTGCAACACATGACAGAGCCATGGCAAATGACCCTAATGATTATAACAGGGTGTTTTTTTTCATTCTAAAGAAAACACTTTCACACTGTAAAATCTGGAAACAATTACAAAGCATCGGTAGCGCATAGTCTGACAGTTTTTCCATGCTTCAGTTGCCTCCCTAAGCAATGGAGATTGATTCGGGGTATTTCAGGGAGTTCTGATAGCCTGTTGTCTTTGCTGTTTTGTTTTCTCTCTGTTAAGAGGCAGTGTTATGAATGAATCTAGACACTGTGGTCAAAACTTAAAATTAATTTCTGCATAATTTTTTTTACAAAAAACATTTTTCTTACATTGCAAGTAGTGGTATACATTTTCTTCAATACTTTTGTTAGACTTAACAGGCTCCATTCATTGTTTGGATTCTTCTTAAGGTTTATATAACCCATTTGTAAGACACATAACAAAGGAGTGACATATGTACAGCTTTAGATCCTATCACTACTACTTGTTAATATTAAACTACATTATATATGCATCAGTTGGATTTCTGATTTCCTGGAGAATTTTGAGTGAGTACTTCTTGTGAGAAATTGCAGGAAATTCCTGGGACAAACCATATGTAAAAAAGCAATCAAGTGTCAAAGATAAAACTTTGTACAGTTCAGCTTCAAAGTCGGTATTTCTTGGAAGACTTATCACACACAGTGTGATATTTTATGAAATTTTATTCAGCATCAGACAAATAATGAACAGATTATTAAACAACACCTCAACAAATACATCTAAATTGGTCTCTCATTCTTTAAATGTTTTTTAATCTTATGTTATGATTTTTAATCTTAGTTCTTTAGAAATCTCCCATTTAGCCATTTCAGATGCATAGGAGAAATAAATATGTAAGGCAGCTGAGGTGTGTATAGGTATTTGCTTGTGTGAACGTTTTCTTTTTGATGGGATACATAATATGATCTTAGCTTTTCCTGGGAAGACAAAGCTAGTGTACCAAAAGCAAATACCTACAAAAGGGTAACAAAAGCGTACCAAGGGTACCAAAAGTGCCAAAGGGGGCACCTAACAACCTGATTCTCTTCATAATACTTCTGATACATACATAATAAATAATCATAATGATGAATTACTTTAGTCTACTACAACAGGCACAATTAGATAATCATAGGCAATAAAAGATAGTAATTGCTCTTAATAATGAAAGTAAATATAGTGCCCCCATAATTCTTTAATGGGGGTGGGGGGGGTGGGGGGGGTTGTTTGGTAGGCAAAACAATACTCCTGTGCTTAGGCCATAGAAATGACCAGCAGCAGCCCTGAATGGTTGGGTTTAATGGTTGCGTCGTCGATGTCATTTTCTGCCAAATATATGTTTCCTCTTCTTTTCTTACACAGAAAAATAGATAACTTATTTAATGGCCCTTTTACTGGAAATTAAATACACAAAAAGATAGTCTCTGACTTTTGCAAGGGCCAATTAACAACATGCTATCTGACATTAGTCTTAAAAACAGGATATTGATAGTCTCAATGAAATTACAGTCCTAGTAGTATTTCTGCATATTTGTGAATCATTTCCAGAAACACTCCACTGTTTTCACATTCACATTGTCTTTGTTAAAAATCCACATCAGGGATCACCTGCATAAATCACATGCAAACATCCAGTGGAGGCTGGCTGCATTAAGGATGATCTGTAAAGATATGCGTTCAGCGCACATTGTTGCCTGTGCTAAGGAAACCTCCAGCTCTAAGACCATTTGTCAGCTGCACAGTTGCAGATGTTTGCCAGACACTTCAGTCCAGGTCACTCACACTGGGACTGAACATAATTTAATAAAGGTAAGAATACTAATTCATTTCATTCTCAATGCACAGAGGATCCTCGGTGTTGCAAATGTGAAAACAGTATAATTCCAAGAGGTGTTCCTCAGTTATTCACAGCACACTGCACATATCACGCTGTAGTCATTAGCCCCCACTGCATCGTCTGGCTGTTTGACTGAGGGCGTGATTACTATGCACTAATATGCAGCAGGTGTGTGAGCGATGGGTCACTATGAGGTTGACAAAAAAAATTGTTTTTATAAAGTGCATTTGCAAACTGCTAAAAGTCCTGCCTCCTTGCTATGCACACCATTCTTTCAGTAAGATCAGTTAAACCGGTCTCGGAGGATATGTTAAGAAAAATGTGTTGATTAGAAAGTTCAAAGAATGTCCATTTTACAAGATCACGTGCAATAGACTCACCGAAGAATAAGAACAAGTAAGACCTAATGATGACTTTACTTAATAACTGCTGTGTCACTGGAGGAGAGTTAAATATGAATAAGAGCTTTTATGTGTTTTATATGTTTTATGTGTACTTGCCCTTTGCAGTTTTATTGAGTGATGCAACTGTCTAACTGCTGGCTAATTTGATACCCAGACTGGCGCTTTATGTGTCTCAGAAGAAGCAGGCCATCATCGTTTTAGCATCGGTGTTATCGTGTGACTGGAGAAGTCCTAGTATGTGGAATTGGACATGACCACTTAGGGAAAAACTTGGAAATAGAAACATCCTCTCCAGGTACAAGCAATATTTTAATGTTTCAAATCTTGCATTCCAACCCCAACATAACAGTCCAAAATCATTTACAACAAAATGAAAAAAATTTGTCTAGGGCCATGCAAAAGTCCTTTAGAGGGGTAGATGCTCATCAAAACTTGTTAAGGAGGCAGTGGGGGGCTGTGATCGTTGATCACTCATGATTAGGTGGGATTGTAGTCAGAGTTAGTGTCAAAGGGGTGGGGTGGGAGAGGCTAATGGGAGAAATGTGTGTAAGATTTTCTGTCAAATGGGCACGTGGTTGAGCATCTAAACACCCCTCTATACAATTATCAATTATTGCCCTTATAATAATATAATTAATAGTATTGTGTTTTCAACACTTACTTTAACTCACATTTAACTGCAGCCAGAAATGAAACCCCTTAATGGTTTATTTGTTCCCTTGTCACACTGTATTAACACTGACCATAGCATTCTCTCATGTGGCTCTAAAGAGGTGGGTTAAAGTTACTAAGCCTTCAGGGAGTTCTGTGTGTTTGGAAAGTATTCACATATATCTGATAAGGAGAG
>JBBPDE010000134.1:9809507-9827831 GCA_037974605.1 Nannopetersius ansorgii
ATATAAAACCAACTTTTTTCTTTTCTATCCACAAGGTTGCAATGAGCGAAAAGACTATGGCATTCGTGGTTTAAAGGCTGAGCGTTTCAAACTATCGTTTCTACTTTTCAGTGCTGAAACTGAGCCTGGCTGGAATCTCTGAAGCTTGACGGACACCAGTGACTCACTAATGGGAAAGTACAATTTGTAGCTTGCAGAACATAGATGTTGCTGTATCCTCCCAGGCCCGGAGAACTTTTAGTCAAGTTTGAAGAACTCCAGTCACCCTTATGCAACTGGTTTGAGAAATCTACTGCATCCTCTGTTGTCCAGTGGATTATAATTGCTTGCAATTACCACTGGAAAGTACCAGGAGTTGTGTCAAACGGGTGGGATCTATGTACGACAGGAACTCAAGAAGCTCTCCCTGATCTCTTGACTGCTGGAGGGTTCTCAGCCAGCTCCAAATTCATAGGCCAAGGGAATCTGACAGTGTGAAGCTGCATTCCAGAGGAGGGGAGAGACGTTTCATGCCTATTATCAAAACTGCGCCTTTTTGGCACAAAAAAAATCCAAAGCAATTACATCATTTGCCAAGGTATGCTGGTTGACACTGCCCCTAAACCACATCATCAGAAGCATATCTGGCACCACTGGGTTGCGCAAGGTTATCTGAATTCTTTACTTCAAGCCACAGGAGGATACATGAAGCAGAAGCCCTCAGGGGAACAAAACAATGGAGTTCATGTTTTAGTCGCATGCTTATTGCTGTGAATGGTGCAGGTACACAGCAGAAATGAACTCACTGACTTATACACAGGTCAATCTAGTGTCCAGAATTTGGAAGCATGTTCACTCAATCAAAGGGGTCTCCATCTCCTCTCCAAAGGGGGTTAAGGACTGCAGGTTTTCAGACCTATCGAGCAGAAACACTCCCGGTACCACTTGTTTAGTCACTAATCAGTCATTTTCCAAATAATTCATTAGTTTTAGAAGGTGTGTTCCTGCTGGGTGGGAACTGGATTGCTGACTGGCAGGTTAAGTGCACTCTTGCTCTTACATAATCTATCACCAGTTCATTCGGGTCATTTGGTGAAATGGAATGTATACTTTTAATGAACATAAAAATCGAAAATGGAAATCCAGTATTTAAATGCTTTGGTGAAAGTGCATTTAGATATTTATTCTTTTTTTTGTGCCTATTTCACTTAAGTCCAAATTCAGTTATACCAAATAAATTAATCACAGTCAAAACAACAACAAAAAGTCTTTAAGAAAGTAAAGATGTTGCCACTAGCAGTCCTAGGATTCAAAGCCACAACATTCAGCTCACAGGGCAACTCCCTAACCACCATCTCCACTGAAAATATACAGCATATATAGCTGCTGTGTGCATTTTTATAGTTACCTCTCACAGAAATGAGACCATGCCGGTTTAAGTGTCAAGTTCTGCACAGCAAAACACCCCCTCACTTCTCAAAACATTTCTCAGTCAAAACATATTTCAGTAGCATGTGCCAATGATAGAAAACTCTTTCATTAAATATAGGATGAATGAGCCAGTTCTATAGGTGCCTATGGACACATGGACCATGACACTACTAGCAGCATGTTTTATGTTATGAGGATACACTGCAGAAATTCTGGGGGACTGCCATATCCCCACACTTAGGTCAATTAAATTACACAGACATAACAAACACTTTTATATTTATTAGGACTAGATGGATTTTGGTCCAAAACTCCTGGGGAGTCACAAGAACACTCTATGGGCAGGTCTATGTGTTTTGGAAGCGCTACTGCAGAAGAGCATGACTCAAAGTGGCATGTAAAGAAAACTGCTTATATACCACCCTATACATCTTTATTTATACATCCAAATCAACTATAAAGTAGTGTTCATGTAATGGGTTTCCATGTAGCCTGTGCCCTAGTTCCAGCTTTTTGGGATTCCAGTGCCTGTTGTTATCAGTTCCAGCTCAAAAATGGCATCATTCTTGTGAGTGACCAAGCCTCTCCAGACTCAAGGACTGAGCCTCCTATAATCGGCTAAACAGAGACAGGAACAGGAACCCTGACATTACATTAATCCAATCGATTGTACAGAAACACGACTAAGCATGTGAAATACGAGGACAAGAAAAGGTTTGCATCAAATGAAAACAATTATTTGATCACTGCTTGGCATCCATTTGAACATATGCAAGATTTATAGTCCAATCTCGGAGTGTGACTATTTTATAAATAAGGCTTCAATCATAGCTAGCAGAATAAAACCTCTCTTTCCTCCCCAGACCCCCAGATTCCTTGGCTTCAGGCAAAACAAAACATGCCTATGAGGCTGCTTACTTCCACAATTTTTCATTTAAGTATTTAAAAAAAAAAATTCAACATGAGAACACAAAAAATATGAAACTCAGGGAACATACTTTTCTAATCTTGGCACATTTTGGGTCAAGAATATGCAGCTGAAGCCATCAAAGCATCATCTTAATAAAAAAAGGAGCACAGAATATGCACACGAGAGTAATATCTGCATGAGGAGAGAGGAAAGTGCTTGGTAAAACTGCATACTTGGGGTGTTCCAGAGAAGCAAGGTTAATGACTACGGCAAGACAATGCCTGTGGTCTGTGGCTCCATCAGTGTCGTGGTTAGCCTCAGTGAAGTACTTTGACCTTTGTCTGTCATTGCTGCTAAATTCCAGGGGTCAGAACATCCCAGGAACCATTGAGAACAGAAAACCTGACCCATGCTTTGTAAAAATGAGTACAGGCTGCACAACGTCAGTTTCCAATCCTTGTTCAAAGACCACAAATTTTCCTTTGTTTTGTCTATTGAAGTCATCTGATTTATGTCTGGCTTTTGCGCTTGCTGCCAACCATATCCACCGTGTTTGTTCTTGATCACAATAAAAAGACCACACTTGTTACTTAAAGAGACCTAATAGCTTCACTGAGTGAGCTCGAGCAGCCTGCCTTTGGGTGTGAGGAAAAGAAAATACTGTGTAGAGGTTCCTGCGATGCTGATATTGAAACAAAGGCCTACATTGCCAGCCCTACTGAGCAATAAGGGCTCTTAACACATTGCAATGAACATCATATGAACAACATGGAATGTCAGCATATAACAAAGAACAATATTTGGTGCTCTGCATGGAAACACAGAAAAACAACTTCAAGCAGGAGGTGTCCGTGGCATTCTGCATCCACAGCCAGTATCTCACCTTCTTAGCCTTTTGTGGTTCGGCAATATTCAGAGTTTTTAAATAACACTCACTCAGCCAAAGCCAGAATAGGCTTCAACAGATTATTAATATCAACAGTTTCTTCAGTCATAGGTTGGGTTCCTAACTCTCAGCAGAAATGTTGGGCCTCACCAACACCCGACAAAACACAGTTGAAAAAGAAGTAGTAAAAACAAGAACATCTTGTGAATCTCTCAGTTCTGCAGATTGTTTGTTTTGAGACAATGAGTGTTTTATTCACTAAAACACAAAAAAAATAGTATTCAAAAGAATAATGCAGCAGTGCTTAAACTCAGTCTGGTCTTACTGATGATCTTTTCTGACCTTATGCACAAAGTAACATACTGTGTTTTTCCTCACAGCCACAATTCTCCAAACATCCCTAACTCAGTCTCTGGCTTCACTCTGACAGCTCTATTCGGCCCCTTAGGGCTGACTCTCAGGCAGCAGCTTTAGCTCAGGTGGGACGCACTTCATCCAAAGGGTCACTGTCAGCAGCTTCCTCTTCATCATGCACGCCATTGATTAAAAAAAAAAGAAAGAAAGAAAGAAAGAAATCTACGTTCCTTTTCGACCGAAACAACACTAAGCACCATATGAGTTAGATAAGGCAAGCCATAGCAGAAAATATATGACTTTTGGTAAGCGACTGTAAGGCAGATGCTTATCTTAAAATGTCTTTTCCCTCCCCAACAGTGAATAAGATGCACATTTTCATCAGGAAGTCATCTGGTTTGATTGTTTCACTGACCTTGCTGGATGATTTGTTTGGTGTTGAAGTTAGTGTTCCAATTTGCTACTTTTCCCCACAGTGCTATGAAAAACAGCCACAAAAACCTGGGTCTTATTTCATTTTGTGAATCCACTTTCTCTTAAAGAATCAGTGACAGAGTTTGAAAGCAAGCTGAGCAAAAACATAATTTTGCATCTAAATCTCACAGAAGCTCATCAAGGCTGACCGGTCTCACGGAGTTCAGGTCAAACCTCCTACTCTCCAGAATCCATTATTTGTCTGTGCACTTCAGTGGTAAACAGCCTTGCATCGAACAGGCACGGACAATTAGGAGATATTTTAATCTCACCTGCTTAACAACACGTGATGTTAGTACAAGAGAGATTTTATAATTTATCAGGCAAACAAACCAGTCCAACTCTTACTCACAGTGGGGAGAAGGGATCTGACACACCCTTAGTACGCTGGATGAACGTGTTGGAAAAGACTGCCCGACTGCCTCGCCAGAACTGTTAACCACATTCTGTGCTGCTTAAGAGAGGGAATGCCAGCCAAAAGCAATACTGTTCCATAACAATGACCCAACAATCAAAGCAAGGCCCCCTGTCTGTTAAATATGAAATAAGTCCAAGGCCTTAAAACTTTCATTGAAACAAACTGTTGAGTAACACACAGACATAGTCCATGCGTCAGGTAATTCCAGCCTTCAGGCAGTAACAATCCAAAATTATATCATACAAACAGAATGGCACAAATTGAACTTGGTGCCAAGGACAGACTGCGATTCTGACCGTAATTATAAAAGCCACTATTATCTCTACACAAGAGATGTTCACGTATTCTACAGCTAAACAACAGAAAAGTATGCATATACCTGTTTTAGAATGTTTTTAAAAGCACTCTTCTGGATGAAAAGCTTTATTAATGATTATATAACTGAGGATAGACTATTAGTTTCCTCACCGTCTTGACTCAAAGATTCATCACACTGGGTGACATCCAGAACCATACCACTGCACGCAACCCACTCTACACTAAACAGTCACTATGTTGCAATGTTACCCTTAGGCCATGCCGGAGATTATTAATGTTCAACACTCTCCCTTTAACCCGCCAAAGATGATACTACTGTTTTTGTACGGAGAAACAATAACATTTTCAATGAATGAATTGCCCACTAATATGCATGGCCATGTTTAAAGGAATCCCATGCTGACCCCTTTGCATTTTTCAGGTTCCGAGTTCTTCTCTAAAAGACATAAAAAAAAGAATAATCTTAGCTTTAGGGATAAACTGTCCACAGTAGTTCTGAACACACTTTAGGTGGAAAATTGCTTTTGAGGTTTTAAATCTTTTCCACTATTGCTTCTGGTTCAGAGTAATTTCACTTAACCACAGAGCATTCCTTTCAGATAAAATTATACTGAGGAACCCAAAATCAAAACCAACAATGTTTAAAGAAGGCACAATAAACAGCAATACAAAATGAACAATATCCGGACATTCAACAATTGCTGGGACGCAGTGTATGAGCACTGCAGCAATTAGTGAAGAAACACTGCTCTCTGGTGGCTGGAATTCAGAACCTAGTGGTCATAATAATGGAATGGAATTCTTAATCCTGGGAAAGCTTTCATTCAGACAAAGGTTTATTTACAAAGCATACTTTTCTCCTGGGCATAAACATCATAGTTCTGATCACATTAACATGTGCAATTTTACAAAAATATTTTCTCATTACATATAATCTTGACCTTATATGAAACAGCTTACAACACATTACATGGGTGTTTGTGTGTGAATCTGTGCTTCACTGCAGTTACCTACAAGTGGTGGGTAGTAGAGTTGATGTTTTTGATTTGAATATGCAAATGTCAGCACATCTGGAAGAATTTGTACTTAGTGAGGCTACGTACTTGTCATTTTTTCACTTTTAGTACCACCTGCATTTCCTCTTTCACAATTTTGAAGACTTATGGGCTCATATAATTCTATAGACTGCCCCCTGCACTTTAAACCATGACATCACATTACAACAACTGTCTTGCCTGTCTTATAGATTGTAGTCAGATTGAAACTGGTGCATCATCTTTTTAGGATACCATTAACTGCCTTCAGTTCATCACTGCTGAGTGGAGACAAGTTGTATCCCCTGAGTTCAGGCTTTCCTGCAACATAGAACAATTACATATCATTAATACTGCAATGTAATGAGTTGGTGCTATTGGTTATTAACATCAGTTTTTGATGTAGGGGCCACTGTAAGGATAGAACTCTGGGGTGTACAACTTTTGACAGAAAAAGACATACACAATCATACAAAAAAGGGGCTTGCTGCCAACCTTTAACTGCCTTCAATTATGCACTTTTACACAATTATTATATAATTGTGCCACTGCAAATATTTGCAGTTGATCGCAGTTATTTTTCCCAAGTCATGAAATTTCATGAAAATGTGTAAGAATATGAATGACGTGTTCATCAGATGGGTTTTATATATAAAAAGAATGCACAATACAGTTACAGGGACACATCTTTTACATTGCGACTGCAACACATAGAGATTATTGTTTCTAATGGTTTCTGATGCTAACACACTTCCCAGAGAAATATGAAAGGACTATACATCATTCTATGTAGTTGTAGACATTTTTGAGTGTGCACAAACACCACAGAGCAGTACAATATTTCACATTAGCTACAAACATAGAAAGCCAGGACATGATATATCTGATTCAGTTAGTTTGGCCTGTACTTGCACAATTGTAGTTCAAAGAAATCAGAGATCAGCGTACCTTGTAGGTCATTGAGATGGTTTACTTTCGCTTTTAGGCGTTTACGAATGTCATTTATTTCTTGGTCAAGCTGCTCTTGATCTGTTGAAGACAAATTTCACACATGCTAAAAAATTGTGCAGTCAGTCAGAGCAGGACTGCAAGGTGCACAACCAAGTATGCCTGGCCTACCTTTCTGAATCATGGATTTGGCATTCTCCTTGGGAAATTTGATGAACATATTTCCAAAACAGACTTTGACTTTGTCTGTGGATAAATAGAGATGAAAATGTACGATGTGAGAAAGAAAACAGAAAATGTAGAATAAAACCAACTATTTTTTATAATGGCTATAATCTAAATGGGTATCTGCCAAAAGTTACAACTATTATCAACACCATATAAGGTCTCTCATTTGTTACCATTCACTGAATACCGCTTACAATGATCAAAACAGCATATGCATCTTATTAAAGACAAGGGGCTTTTGTTATGTAGGCACCCACACACAACTGCCTAGGTCCCTTTCTGAAGTGCAAGGGAGTTTAGGAGTTTTTCTCTGCTCCCCTAGGTAGGCATTACATTACATGTTGGAACATTGCTGCAAGATTATGCTTGTCACAACAGCATTAGTAAAAACAGGTACTGATATAGGACTCTTACATCTGGATCACAATCAACACTCCAGCTCAACCCAAAGGTATGGGATAGGGCTCCAGGTCCACTTATCCACAGCCGATTGCTGGGGGGCTTTATACTCTAGCTGGCATTAGTGATCTAAGGCCAGGAATCAACAAAGGGCCACTGTGTTTCAGGTTTTCATTCCAACAAAGCAGAATAAATTGTCTGATCAGTTGTTTAAAGAGAGAGACAAACTAACTCTCAAACAAAATTAGATGTAATCCAGCTTGTTTTAAATAAAAATGAGGCCACACCGGTCTTTAAGATTGGACATCCCTGCCAAAGCCTCATGGGCGAATGCTCAAGAGCATCCAATTCTACTAGCAATGCTTTTATGTTTACACTCACAGCATTTAGCAGACGCTCTTCTTCAGAGCGATGTACACCAGTGCTACGTCTACGTCTGTTCTTTATACCTGTAAAGCTACACTAAGATCAACACCTGTTTGTTTGGAATAAAAATATGCAGCCACACTGGTCTTTAAGATTGGACACCCCTGCCAAAGCCTCATGGGCTTTTTAATAGAGATTATTAATGTGTGTGCAAAAGCAAATATTTGTGTCAGCAGTGGGTGCACTTTAAAGCAGTTGAAATTAGAAGGGGTGTAGATACTTCTGGCAGTGGATATTCAGTAGTTAACTGCTTACCATTATTAGTGTCACTGTTTCGGAGAGCACTCATCGCTTCTCGATTTCGGTTCCTTCTTGCATCAAGGTCTACAATCTGCAGAACGATTCATAGTGACATTCAATATAGTATTAAAAAAACAGCCTACAAGAAGTATATTTTTTTCAAACACTGATGAGTAATCCATGAGTAATGATGAGTAATCCTAAACATGAGTTAATATCAATACAACTAGTAACTAAAAAAAGTTTTAAAAAAGTATTTTCTCTATATTGTCCCCGACGTAATGGTGATGGTATAAATGTTTAAGCACATTTGGACAGTAATGTTTTAAAATAAATAATATGAATATATATTAATACATGACATCTCTTCTTTATAAACGTAACAAGAAGCTTTAGCACTGGATAGTTAAGTGAAAACAAGATAATTAACTTGCGAATGTCACAACTTACTACACCATGGGAACTAGATAACTAAGCTGTGCCTACAATTATTCGTGGGTGTATATAGAACCTTATTAGTTGCCACATATTATTTTCACAAAGAAGGGATGTTACGAGTTGTTACTCATGTTGTTTATTGCATATTATATTTTTATTCTTTTATATTGTCTTATTATCTTTCATTCGTTTTTTTGGCGCTGACACAAGAAACCACGAGGTAGTTCTTTCTTATCTTGACTCACAGCGACCTAGACTATTATATATATAAATGTTCTGTTTTAACGGCTCTTCGGGAGGAATATTTAATCTACCTGTTGTTTATCAGCAAGTACATCTTCAGCTGCCACCTCTACCTCCATCAAATACTCCATCATTCTTGAAGAATCCATCAGGCTGGAAGGAGAAGAACTCAGACCACCACAACTAATAAATAAATAAATCTTCAAAATAAGTCCGACCGGCTCGGGAAACAAATACTTTGAAAATCAGTTCCGACCTTGCAGTCCTGTGGCTACATTTCAAAATACATGCACGCTTACTCAAATTTATGTCTGTATTACAGTAGTATGTCGTTTGAGCTACTCTCTTGGTCAGAAAGGGAACAAGAAAGTTACAAACAAGGCATTTTAAGCAATAAAAAGGTAAATAACTCCAAAATGGAACCTTATAATAAATTAATAAACACAAAGAGATTTTTTTATATAACTGTAAGCAACGTGCCTTTACATTTTGCATTTTATTAACATTTAGTTGTTAGTTCCTTTTTGTCTGCAGTGCGGGTGGGTTTCAGGATTGGAGCAGGGAGATATAATGTTATTTTTTCTGAATGTCTATAAGCCTCTGTAGTATTTTTGATCAAACAAAAACAACAGTTTATGCATCCAGAAACAATATATGTCCAAAAGTACCTAAACACACTTTCTAAATGTAAATTCAATTATTTCAATTATGACTGCTGACGTAGGTTTTTATTAGTTGTAATGATAGCAGCTAAGTACTGATTAATGGTCTATTAAGCCCCCCAGCACTGGGCTGAGGAGCAGTGGAACTGCATTCAGTGGAGCTCCATCTAATACCTTTTGGATGAGCTGCAACTGCAACGGTGTTTGTGATCCAAAACTGATTGTCTAACACCAGTACCTAAACTTGTAATGCTTTTGTTTCAGAATGCAATCAATTCTTCATAGCAAAGTTAAATCAGAGCAAAGATAGAAAGGACAAGAAGGTGTCTACAAACTTTTGGAGATTGTCGGTTTGCTGACCTAGACCACACAGTGCACACAGCATGGAGGGGTTCTTCATTAACAGGAAGATATCCAGAAGACAAGGCTTAATGCTGGCCTGGGAAGCCAATCCAAAGTTAAGTGATATATAGATAGTCTAAACGCTTAATAATTTTTGAATTAGATGTTTTAAATGACTTTTACAACCTACCCCATGCGCTGTTGCACCATTCTGCTCTAATCCCATTTTTTCCAGTACAGATGATCATTGCATACTAGAGTGACAGCCTATAAAGCCCTGCCTTTAAGTAACTGATATATATTCAATTGTCCTTCAAAGTTCTTAAAAAAATTAATTTCCTTTTTTGCCTATTACTTGTACTTCAACTTTTTTACTTGATAGAAGTTACAATATATTGACATTATCTATAGGACCTGAAGTTGTTATTATTAATTTGAGATCATTTTGGTCTAAAAAAAGTGTGTGATAGCAAACAGCAAAGCAGTGCATGAGCAAAATTATCATCAAATATCGAAACCAGAAAATAAAGGCATTCAGTTCAGTCATTAAATTCAGTCATAAAAGTGAAAGGACAGCTGGGTGTGTATTTGGCTCATACATTTTTTCTTTCACAAAACACATGAATAAAACACACAAAATGTGTCACTTTGAATTTTTTTTTTACTGAAATAATCAACCATAACAAACAGCCACGAATATTAAACACATTTGCATTCATCGTTGTGCTGAAAAAGTGTGCTGTGGTGAAAGATTTTGCGAGGTACCATTATGTGTAAATCCGTGGAAAAAAAGCCCATAAAAGGGCTGTTTTATTGGAATATTGTAAAATTCCTGATATTTCAGTCTTAAGTGCTAAACATGGCAGTCTTGAGTCAGTCATTTTATAGAGGAAGTTAAATGAATTGTTTGGCTAAGCTGCCTGTGACATGTGCACACCATTACACATGGCCTTCTTCAACATAAGTAACAGAAAACAATCATTTAGTGTAACATTACTAAAAGTAAGACTGACAAATAAGGGAACACAAAATGTTCGGTGAACAGAATAACAAAACCTACAAACAGTGTAAACACAATTGGCATTCATAGCAAAATGGGATTTATTTATGGTGTGTCTGAGAATGTTGTGTGACAAAGTCGACATGCTTCTGTTTCCCGGTAGGCCTGGTC
This sequence comes from Nannopetersius ansorgii, assembly GCA_037974605.1. NCBI lineage: Eukaryota > Metazoa > Chordata > Actinopteri > Characiformes > Alestidae > Nannopetersius > Nannopetersius ansorgii. The sequence goes on from JBBPDE010000134.1 coordinate 9,820,409, forward strand.
ATGACTGAGTCTTTAGAACTGTGCAGGTCATCTGAACTCGTAGCACCTGATGACTTTGACTCCTGACGCACATGCTGCGTTGCAGTCCTTCGCTCTCCCCTTACTTTCCTGAAGCCGTCCTCTCTCACATCCCCACAGGACCGACTCCTTTCTCCCGGACCTTTTCTCCTCAAAGCACCAACCTCCGCAAAAGGCTGATAAAAACAAAAATATTACTGTTATACTGATGCATATTTTAAACACAGAACAGCCATTGCATAATATAAACAAAATATTTATAAATCCTACATGTGACATAAGTAAAGGAACAATATGCATTTTCAGCACCTGCTCTTTGGCTTCTATTGTAAGTGTTTTGAGTCCAATGTTTTCTTTTACACAGTACAGACAAATACACTGAAATGACTGTCCATGGCAATGGACCTTATGCTACAGATGTGACAGATTAGGTAAGAAAATGCTGAAGTGTCTACCTAAAGACCATGTAAAACCTACATGTACAAAACATTTGGCAAAGTAAAAGTTTCTTATACAATATAAAACATAGATTTGCCCAGAGCATGTTAGATCCACCCATTAATAATGATTTTATAAGGAGTCTTACAGTCTACTTTTTAAATTAGGCACAAAAAAGCCTATTTAGGATACTTAAAAACCCACAAGGTCCACGAAAATGAACATCAGGGAACAATAAAATGCAAGACAAATGTAGGATTTAAGTCCTTTAAAATGTCCCTGTTAGTTGGTTTATGTGAATGCCTTAATTGATCAAAACACTCACAAAAATTCCTCTGTAATGTATAAGTCTGATTAGTGCACTCACAGGATGCAATATGACTATAGGCTCATTTGTATACAGCAGCCTTTAGCAAAGGGTATCACAAATGGAAAAATATTGAGACAAATGAACAAATGACATATTATGAAACCCTCACCTCCGTGCTCATATTACTGGAACTGTCCTGGAGGCTGCATGGGCAACCTGCTGGGTTTCGAATGTTGCCAATGGCCTGCATGCGCTTTAAGTGACTAGTAATGTCCAGTGGGTCACTCAATCTATGGTTCCGAAGTCCAAGCCCGTGCTGGAACTGCTGTGCTCGGCTCTCGCTGCTGCTCCTCCGGGGCAGCCCTTGGGCCTTTCCCCTCTTTTCCGGTAGCGGACTTAAATGAGAGTGGTGAGGGTGAGTGTATAAGCGGCATGCTCCATTGCAAATGGGGTAACTTTTGCGGCAATTGGGGCAGGTGCAGCTGGGAGGCTGGAGAGGGGGTGCGTTTGCCAGAGACGACAGGAGGGCCAGGGGGAAGGCCCGCTGGCACTGGAGGATGCTTTTCGGAGCACTCAGGTTGGAATGAGGGCTGGTGTGAGGTCTGTGTCGACTGCCCCATGAAGATGGGGCGGCTGTGCTGCTTTCCTCCTGCACCGTCTGGATCTGCCGCCACTCCAGTTGTAGCAGTCGCTCCAAGTACTTCTCAAGCTGGCCTACAGGCCGGGGACGGGGTACATTCCTGCCTGCTGTGTTCAAGTACACGGCCAGCTGCCGGAGACTCCAGGAGTTGAAGGGTGGGGGAAGAAAGTCTGGGTAGCCATCGTGAGACCGTGACCGAGGCACAGGCCGCGAAGGTCGGAGGTCATGGGGATTGATTACTTCCTCACGCAGATGAAGCTGTGGAGGGGCAGTGACAGAGGGAAGTCCCGGGAGCCTCTCAGTCTCGGAAAGGTCACTGCCACTATCTGTGTCTTCAGCTCTGGGTTCTTGAAGCCCAGCTGTGGCCTCACCTCGGCTTTTGGGTTTTGTTAATTCCTGCTGTGGAACTGAAGGCAGAAAACGTGGCAGAGAGCTGGGCAGTTTTCCTGAGTGGACGGAGTCTTTTTCACTGCTGCGCCGCGTACTGCGCCTGTGCCGTTTTTCCCTTGGTCTGTTTGTGTAGGACACATGGGACTTTGGCTTGGCCATGATTTCTCTTGGGGTCCTAAAAACAAGGTTAAGTGTTAAAGTGGTTATTTGGAAAATGTCATGTTTACACAGTTTCCTCCACCCCCCAAATACAGTCCATCAGCCTAGACATCACATGCTTGTTTCAAACAACATCGGAGTTCTTTTCTCAACAGTCTCAAATAGCCTCAGTTTGCTTATGCAGTTTCAGACACAGTATTCTATTTATAAAAAATGAACATTTTTTAAGGGAAATGTGTGTGTGTGTGTGTGTGTCATATGGTGTCAAACAATATGAGGAAGCCTATTAATTAAATAACATTTTTAAAACTTCATTCATTCGTGTTAAATTAATGAAGTATTAAATACAATTAAGCTCGATTAAGCTTGTAAAATGTTATAATTCTTCATTTTTTCATAATCTTACCAATGACAATGTCTTTTCATGACTTTTGTCCAAATATAGCATTAATGCAATGAACAAATGAAAACAAAAACACACACAATCAGCTGTAATGCAATACTACAGCATGCTAGTTTAATAAGACGCTCACAGAGCTGTAGCGGTGACCATGATTGAGGCCCGATCATTTCTCGTCCTCCTCCCTCTTATCTGTAATTCCTAAAAGAAATCAAAAATAAAATCAACCCTGACACAAACAGAATATCAGACAACGTCTTAATAACTTCTTAAACACATCTGTTTTTCAGGGTTTGGGCCCCTTACTTCCAATGAAGGGAGTTCCAATTATCTTAATATTTCAGCATACCAAGACTGGACAATGCCACACTTCCAACTTTGTGGACACAGTTTGGGAAAAGCCCTTTTCTATCACAGCATGACTGTGTCCCAGTGCACACATAAAGACATGGTTGGATGAGGTCATGTGGAAGAACTTGACTGACCCACACAGACCCCTGACCTCGACCCTATTCAACACCTTTAGGATGAACAGGAACAGAGTTTGCGAGACAGGCCTTCACATCAGTGCCTGACCTAACAAATGCTCTACAGAATGAATGGGCACAAACTCTTATAGAAACTCCAAAATCTTGTGGAAAGCCTTCCAAGAAGAGTGGAAGCTGTTATAGCTGCACAGCGGCGACCAACTCCATATTAAAGGCTATGTATTAGAATGCAGTGAATTAAAGGGCCTTGTTGGCGTAATGGGCAGACGTCCCAATACTTTTATCCATACAGTGAATATTATTATTATTACTATGGCTGTTTTCACAGACAACAGGCTCCTTAGCCTGCACTTACATTCTCGATTGCCAGATGGTCCTCCTTCTCCTCACTTGGAGAGCGTCCAGGTGTGTTGGTGCTTCTCTGGCTGTGGGTGAACACACAGCTGGTCACTATTACAGTGATTACACTCAGTGAAGGGTGTTAGAGGGGTCTGCTTGGGGCTGAGGAGGGATGGATGTTAAAAGTTAAGGCTGGCTCTTACCTCGATGCTCGTCCTGGGGCTTTGGGCTTCGCTCGTTTATGGGATGCGAGATGATTGTGGCCGTTCTGGGTGGTCCTCTCCTGCAGCACAGTCCCCATCACTGGTGCAGCTCAGAACGGCTCTCACCAGCTGACTTCGTCTGTCTCTGAATCTGTCGGTCGGAAACACTCTCCATTAATTCACGTTACCTATCATCGGCCCCTCTAATCCGTTTTGCATCTCCACCGTGGACAGGATCCTGTTTTCCCGTGATCAATAATTTACAGGCGACCAGATCGTCTGTCCGTAATGAGATGCTCAAACTCAATTAGTCCAGTCTGCGAGATTTCCTTTTCAAATAGAAAACACATTTATTTTCCTGCACCTCCCTCTGCATATGTAAACGGTCTTTATACACGCTGTTAATCCAGCTGTGTGGGATTCGAGGGGAATTGTTCTCTTTGAAATGACTCATTTGGAGTGACTCGAAAGAATCGATTCCTTAGAACAAATGACTTGTTCGTTCTCTACACACAAAAAACGATTATAACTTTCTCTGATTTAGTTTGGGCTTGGTCCCTTACTTCCAGTGAATGAATCTCAATGCTTCAGAATTACAAGACATTTTGCTTCCAATTTTTTGGATAGCGTTTGGGGAAGAACTGTTCTATTCTGGCATGACTGTGCCTCAATGCACAAAGCAAGACATGGAGGAGACCTTACCTCAACACCATCCAACATTTTTGGGATAAATTGGAACATAGATTGCGATAAACTGGAACGTCAGGCCTTCTCCTCCAGCGTTTTCTGGAAAACCTTCCAAGAAGTGTGAAAGCCGCAAAGGGGGACCAACTCCGTATTAAGATGTACGTATTTGCATGCAGTGTTATTAAAGTTCCTATTAGTGTAATGGTCAGGCGTCCCAATACTTTTGTCCATATAATATACATTTTCATCTGCTCCTCACCCACAATGTGCTCTCTCCTAGACACAGTTTCACCGTTGGACAAACTTAATTGAACACTGAGAACATTAAACAATAGAGTGCATTATTAATTTAGAACTGATTTATTTTGTATGTGTGTAGAAAATCTGGTTGGATCAGCTGAGCTTAATTAAGGCTGTGGTTGATTCAGTGTTGTTTTCAGCCTGGCTAATTTCAGTGACACACGTCAACAGCAATGTACTTGAATCGAAATCCAATCTAGATCAGGTTGAATGTGTTATTAGCTAAGGTTCTCTAATGCTTGTCCAACCTCTCAACAGTTACAAAAGTGTAAAGTGTCCATTTGACATGCGTGAACACACCACAGCACACAGTGAACAGCACAGAATTCTTCTCTGCATTTAACCCATTCACCACGTGAAGCAGCGGGCAGCCAGCAACACAGCGCCCGGGGAGCAGTGTGTGGGGACGGTACCTTGCACAAGTGTACATCAGTGGTGCCACCAGCAGTTCTGGGATTCAAACCTTATGATTGCAGGGCCAACTCCCAAACCACTAGGCACCCAACTGCCAAAAGAACATGCTTGTGGGTGGAACATGGGTAATTAATCAAGCCCTGTCCCAGTTGCTCAAGAGCATTTTAGCTAAGACTACCTGGATGTGGACTCAGCACCGGCCCATTAACTATAATTTCATGACAAACAGCTGAGGCCTGGCTGTAGTTGAAGTAGTCATTGTAGATGCCCAAATGAGCTAAAAAGAAATAAATTCACACACATCAGCTGTCCTACATTCACACTATTACACTCCTCTTCAATATATTGCTCTCTATAGGCCAGAGTACATCAAATGGACAAAACTTGTGTAGAAAAAGAAGTCGCCAAGTGAACTGGACTGAATGTAGAGACAATATTCTAAAATCAAACACAGGTATGGCACACCAACCAGACTTTTGTTTTGGTATCCGTCCAGTTGGTTTTCTCTAACCTCATGTCCAACAAGGTACAATTCTCCAATTATAGTTGATTTCTACTGTACACTACAAATTCCAGTGTATAATGGAAAAAAATAGTTGGGATTCTGTTGGGATCAGATTTAACAAATTTGTCTTTCACAATGATTACAGTGTCAGATTAGGCAAGCATAGTGTCTGGCAACATTACAGGTATGACCCTGACCAGTCATCGTTGGCAACTTTGCATGAGGAGAGTCAAGAAATTGTTAATCATGGCTACAGCTCTACCTGTCATGCTGTCTAGTGCTTTCAAAAGAAAATAACCAGCTATTCATCAGATTGCGGAAGTGCCTTTGCTGTTTCCCGCCAACATTTTTCATCTGTCATGGCACTCTCTCGAAGAGACAAAGAGGCAGGGGTATTGTTTTCACAGCTCAATGAACCTGTCCTCAATTTCGCTGTTCCAACAGCACCACAACTATACTATGTTTTTGGGGGTTTTTTACGAGAGAGCTATCTCACCCTACAAATACAAAATACTCTGACATGCTAAACTTTTCATTGTGTTGTCATAGACCATTCGGACTGTTCTTACTAAAGATGGCTATTCAGGCCCATCGCCAGAAGATAGTCTGGGACAAGAAACTTATGCAAAATCAGTGTTGAATCTCATGAATCTGTGTAGTCTGAACCTATCATTAAGATACCATTTGTACATTTTAAGCTACTTAAAGCTGATATTAAAGTACTGTCAAGAGCAATTTAAACGAAGATCACACGTCATTATGGTCCCATTGTTAATTTATTCATTCATACCTCTCTAGCTAGTAAATGCAGTGTGCTTAATCTGCCACATAAATTGTATTATTAGCCATAACTAAACCATAATAATTATATGGACGCCTGACCAAAAGTAATTGCACCAGCAGAGACTTTAATGACATTGTATTCAAATATGTAGACTTTAATAGCAATGGGAATTTGTGTCCATTCATTCTGTTGAGCATTTATGAGGTCAGGTACTGGTGTTGGATGAAAAGGCCTGGCTCGCAATTTCGGCTCCAGTTCATCCCAAAAGTGTTGAATGGGGTTGGGGTCAGGGCTCTGTGCAAGCCAGTCAAGTTCTTCCACACCAAACTCATCCAGCCATGTCTTTATGGAGCTTGCTTTGTGCACTGATGCACAATCCTGCTGAAAACTAAAAGATTCTTCCTCAAACTGGTTCCACAAAGTCTGCTGAAACATTAAGCTGGAAGTAAGGAGCCTAGCCCAACCCCTGACAGGAATGTCCCAATACTTTTGTCCATGTAGTGCATTTCTGAAGAATCAGAAAAAAAGATTTGAATCACTAGTTCAAAGGAATTGACTCAATGAAGTGATTCTAGATTGGCCTGTGGGGGATTTAAACCGCGCGGCCGTGTGGGAAATGTAGTAATGTAGCTGGGCTGTGTTAAATCACTCGTTTTAGCTCATTTCAGGGAATCGCAGGTGGGTAATGACCTGGCTGCAGTTTGCCCTGCAGTGGTGAGAATGTCTGTGGGATATTTCTGGAGACCTCTGTAGCTGCGCATGTGCCCACCAGCCCGGTGCTCTAATAATAATCCCGCTCATCTAAACATCCAAACTACACCTCCCAGAGGGAAACGACGCTAAATGTCAGAGGTGGGAAATTTCTACCGTGTAACCCAGATCAGGATAGACGCATAGAGTCAGTGGAGTGAATACAGAATGCACGTGATATTTGGCCAAGGGTGAGCCAAGTCATAAATGGAGCTGGCAAAGACTAGCACGACGTGAGAATCTGCTCATAGTCCAGATAGGTGTGTCCACTCTTGTAGCTGGGGCTCAGTATGACCACTTGACTTCGTCAGGTAAGCTTGTAAAAGTAAAGTAGAAATAAATGCTTGTGTAAAGGCATAGGTTGCATGCATATGAGTGAACCTTTAATAGCATAAATGGGATACTTGAACTTTCTACTCCACATGTAGATATTGATTGCAGATCAGTAGTGTGGTGAATGATTTTTTAACAGCATGAACTGGAAGTTTTGATTAAAGGGTCCATGTCATGCAACAAAAGAAATAAACGTGACATCTGTGATACTATGTAAATGTACAAGGTTGGATCCGAGATTAAGGCTTAAGGCCTCCCAAGAGGT
>JBBPDE010000134.1:9831085-9844619 GCA_037974605.1 Nannopetersius ansorgii
TCCTTAAAGGCCGGGCCGTGAAAATAGTTTCTGATATTAAACCGGTCCGTGACGAAATAAAGGTTGGGGACCACTGGCCTAGAGGGTTATGAAGGCTGGTGGCTGGTGGATCAGTGGAACTGCGTTCTTTGAAGTGAGTCTCCATCCATCACCTTTGGGATAAGTCAGAGTGGCATTTATGATCCAGAACCAATGACTCAATATCAGTTAATCTCACTAATGAGAAGAGTAGAGACGGTTATGGGCTGCTGCTGAAAAAAGGTACATTAGTAGTTTTGATTTCAGAAAGAATGCTTCATTAGCAGGTGCCTATCAATATTTGGACAAATAATGTCATTCAGAAAGCTGCATTTGTTTCATCCCTGTGTTTTTAAGTGGTATAAACAAGATATTTTTGACCTTTCCCATCACAGAAAGTTTACTAATCGTTTTTGGCGAGCTTTTGCAAATGGCATCCGAGGCAGACATCCATCCCTGGCCTGACCCTGCCTCAAGGGCACATGATACTCAACCTGAAGTGTTCTGCGGCTGTGCGTTACAAAAACAAGCTCAACTGTCAGCTTTGACCAAAGCCAGAGGGAGTCACGTAAGGGCCAGCTGTGCAAACTGGAGCAGTAATGATATTTGGGTGAATAAAAGCAAGCTTGGTTTATTTAGTCTACTTAGTGATTCATAAATCTGCAGATTAACGTGCATTACTGTAATACGCAGTAATTGCCTCTAATGTAGCCCGAATGCCGTCCAGTCTGCATGGCCCTCATATTACTAATCTGGATAGTGCCTAGGCTGTGTTTTGCTTTCAGAACAGCTTTTACATAAACACTTTTGTGAAGTTTTATAACTGTTTCTTTTTACTTCTTTTTACATTGCAATAATGCACCTGGTAGTGCGACAATATAGCTCCAGTAAAAAGTCTGAATGCACTCGATCAGCTGTTTTTTTTTCATAATCTTAAAGACAAATTGATGTACAAGTTCAACGTTAAATGCTTGAAATTTGTTCCTAAGTCAAGTAAAGTCATTTTTTTTCTCAAATAAAGAGCTGCAACAAGTAGAAGAAAGTATCCCAGGTGGGTTCTTGACAAACTTCTTCAAAGAAAGCCAAGAGTTTAAAAAGCTGCAGCTGGCAATGGGAGCCTACTTTGAAGGCCTCAATCAGAAGATTCATTTTTTTTGGCTGTGCTGTAAATTCATGTGTTCTTGCATACTTTGCTATTATTTAAAAATGAATGTGTCCAAAAAAAACACTTGAGTGGTGATATATTGCATGCAGAAGTAAACTGGGATGTGGCTGGGCTAACAGTAATGCCATTGTCTTCAGTATAATTAGATTAGAGTGTGGTAATGACCCAGTGCACTTTGGAGAACGTGAAGCACGGCAAAAAATGCAAAGTCTCTCTTGTGTGTCCTCAGTGTCCCAGAACGGAAAGGATATGTGGAAAGATCAGCAGAACACAATCAGCTCTGTGCATTTTTACTGCCGATTTTGCATTCAAAAACTGACTTGGGGTTTCTGTCTGAGAGAGTAAAAGTCAGAGAACAAGTTAATTAGTTTACCTCTGCACAGAGGGGAGCCGGCCTGTGCTTATTTCATTTTTCCTGCGCTCCTCATATAGTTGTTTCTAGTGCATCTAATAGAGCAGTGACTAGGGGTGGGTGATGATATGATTTCTATATGATATGATATGAAATGACATGATATATGATGTGACATATGATGTTATGGGATACAGTACAATGGTAAATTGCACCAAAGTATCTTGAGTCTAACGCTACAATTTTGCCACATTTTACCGGTGACTTCAATTATGTTTTTTAAAGCATCTTTTAAATATTCTTACATATATAATGCTTTTATTCAGAGGTGTTGTCAGAGTCTGGAGCGCGAGTCCCAGACTCTGATTTACCTCGGGGTGTGCAGGAACGGTCAGACAACCAGGGATCCATGCAGGGGTTTTTATTAAAGAAACCAAAACAGAAAGTAAATAGGCACGATGGCCTCCCAGAGCTCAAAAACAGAATTAACCAGGCAGGACACAGGCAGGAACATGAGGTGTTAAGGCGATGGACACATGAGGTTAAACTGACAGACACAGACTATATATACGGGGCTAAATCACAGGACAAAACTCAAAGCAGGTGAAAACAAAGGACACGTGACACAAGTACAAACTCAAAATAAAAACCCAACAGAGACCCAGAGAAAAAACAGAACAGAACAGGCATAACAAAACGGAAAAAACAGGGGCACTAAGGGCCACTGACCATGACAGGTGTTTACAATGGCAAGTGAAAGTAATAACCTTGTTAAATGTCTTCAAGGTTTAAGGCTTCTTGTCATCAGCAGCTGTGTACAGGTGTGATGAGACAACATTTCTCCATGGACCACGGGGCAACATATAGCAACAATCACAAAGTTTCAACAGAAACGATATCAATCATAGACAATACAACACTGTAACAGTATTGTCTGAATGGAATGTAAACCTTCCTGAGAAACTAGTATTGCACCAATTTGCAGAATTGAGACAATTAGCAGAATTGAACAAAGTACAAGGAGCAACAGACAATACAATAAAGATAATACGTATCTGAAACAGAACAATTAATAGACAATACAGTAATGTAACAGTAAAGTGTGAATGAAATGTAAACCTTCCAGAATTACTAACAGTGTACAATAACTATAATATTACATGAGAGGCAGTTAGCAGCATAGCATTACCTCATCAAATGATGGTGACCGACCGGGTCGATGAAGGCTCGGCTCCTTTAAGACGCAAGAAGCGCCACCCCATCTTTTCAAACTACTGTCACAACTTGACTGAACACTTCAACACGCTTGGAGGAGAACACTAACTGTTACTTCTGTTCTATCAGTTAACAGACACCTACTGTAACTCCACTGACAAAGAATTTATGCTGCCTTCACGTGCTATGGGAAAGATGATCCTTTCCAGTTGTAACTTGGAAATTGCGCATTATGTTCAAGTGCTTTTGTTTTCGTTGTGTAGAAAAACATGGTGGACTCTACCAGAGATGCATCATATAGAACACACGTCATATCAGGAAATCTAGCTTTTGTTTGTAAATGTGTGTGAAAAATGCATAATAGTGTCAAAGGTCAGCCACAAGGTAAGATAGGGGTCTCTTGTTGTCTTCGCTCTCCACCATTTACATTTACATCATTTATCAGGCGCTTTTATCCAAAGCAACTTCCAATCCCTAATTACAGGGTACAGTCTCCCAGGAGCAACTTGTGGTTAAGGGTCTTGCTCAGGAACCCATTGGCAGTGTGCTGGGGGTAGGATTCGAACCCATGACCTCTTGGCCTAGAGGCAAGTATCCTACCCACTGCGCCACCACCACCCCATGTTGGAAGGTCAAAGTTGATTTCGTCTTGGCAACTCGTGTAACAAAATTTTGGAAATTACATGGAAATTATGACATGAGGAGGTGTTCATGTGCAGTTTTCAAATCGGTTTCTGGCATTTACCCATAGGACTGCACCATTAGACTCACCATAAAGGAGTGGATTAAGACAAACCCATTCTGTCTTAATCCAATGCTCTTACTTATAATAAACGATCAATACTTTGGCCTACACTATTATAATATCCTGTTAAATGATACTATACTGTACATGTTATTAATCTTTGTCCCATGACTAACACTTATGCTGACTCAGTGTCTCAATCAAAGGGCCAGGTAAACCTGAGTTTATATAGTAATGGTAGGGCATTTTAGACAGTATCAGGGATTCCCCCAAACAGAAATGGCAAGAGTTGAAGAGGACATGCCAAGAAAAACAGATCTGTTAAAACTTATCATGCCCCAGAAAGAAAGAAATATTGTCCCAAGTATAATTTGGCAATACTGTCCACCCCTACTGAGACATTACAGTTTGATTGCCAGTGTCTTCTGCTTCACTGTCCTTCACTCGGTCAATTTTTTTGCTTGGATGGGTCACGAGTCTTGGCTCAGCCTTCTGTACACAAAACCATTCTATTCTGACCTAGTTAAGTGAAGGAAGGTTTGTTGTGTGAGAGACCAGGTCAAGGAGTTCCAGTGGAGGGTGTTAGAAAAGGAGTCTGTGATCTTTGTTCAGAACATAGTTGCATTTAAACAATTAAGTGAATAGACAAACATCTGAGGAATGATGACTGGCTGTTTTGTTCCTGTGCAGACACCCACATTTCAATGCAAAAACAAGGACACCCAGTTAAACAGCTTAAAAGGATCAAGCTACTCAACCCTATTCTTTATGCATGAGCTTTAAATGCCTTTGTTAATATTAATCACTCACGGTTCTGGCGAAGTAACTGGCTGTGCTGGGCCTGAAAGGAATACGACTACAACTGAGATGACAAAAGGGTGAGCCTTCACAGATTGTAAACAGGCACATGGTATGTCGATGATCATGCTTACAGGAATTGTTTGTTTTGCGAATTAGGGCCTTCACATGCAGTAACAAGTCAAACCCACAAAAACATGTACCTGATAATGGGACTTACTGCAGCCATGACAGAACATAACCTCAGACCATGACCTTTCTGTGACTTTGTGATGAATAAGTTTAGTCACTCTTTGTCTGAATAGCCTATTATTAAATAAGACGAACCCAAGGCCTGACCTGTATTCACAAAGCACCAAACAGCACTGCAGTAGGATTAAGTTCATTTTACACATCACTGCTCAGGGATAGAAGTTGACCAGACAGGCTGTCCTGGATTTCAGACATTTGTACTTGTATTGCAGATATATAGGTATGCTTACTGGACAAATAGACATACGCACTATACCTGTATATTGTAGATGCTGGCATATATAAATAAATATATATGTGTATATTCAGTATATGTGCAAGAAGCATCAAAATTTGACATACTGTCCGTTGATAAGTACATACATTAAAGCATGGTACAATGTGTTATATTAGAGCCCAGCAACTGCTGATGTTCTTACAAAAGTTTGTTATCTGTAGTAACATTAATCCGGTTCTCTCAAAATTTGAGTTAGGAGCTGACTGTTCTAGCTGCTCTATCTTTCTTTGATGCAAAGGTGGGAGGCGAAACGAAGAGAGCAATGGTGAACACCATCAGGGAGAAAGGTGAACAGACGGAGCCTGAGATATGTGCACAGGTTCACCTGAAGTTCTGCCTAAACTTTGGGGAGGTTTTGAATGTCTCTATGACATTGTTCAAGTGACTCTGCACTGGGTTTCTGTACATTGATGTGGACCAGTGGAAGGAAAATGAGGATTATAAGACCACAAGAACATTGTAAAGGGCAGTGCAGAATGAGGCATTTCACTTACTGAAGAATAAAGTTTGGGGGGAAACCAAAAGCAGATTGTTCAGAATAACAGAGAACACCATTCTGACTGTTCCAACAATCATCTGATGTGAAACTACACACTGTCAGTTATTGTGAGAAATTAGATGTTTGTAACAACTGACTACAGGCTGTAAAATTGCTGAGACACCTTCTCAGGGCCGTTTTACCTTAGACTAGCAAACACTAAACGGAAGCGCAGACCAATATTTGAAGGCTCTATGGTTATATCAAGTAATGTTATTGTAACTTTTAGATTTCTTGAAATGTTCGTCTTGTTGATTAACCTCCAAACATCAGTTAAACTGAAATATTTGTTTCCAGGAATACTCACTTATAAAGCATAGCTAAGGATCATTGGAAATACATATCACACTGAAACGCTGAGAAGAGGGAGAGAGAGAGAAAGATGTTTAACAAAACATTGTTTTTTGTTTTTTGCACCTCTGCACTGTGGTGATGCAGCACATTTCCAAGCTTTAGGTGTGTGGACCGATCCTCTCCCCCCCGTCCTCTCACCCCACTGCTCGGGCTCTGTCAGCAGGCTGTAAATCAGCATCCTGGGACTATGTGTGATAAAACGATGCGCAGCCCAGTGAGGAAATGCAACCCTGTCACTGTTATGTAATCAGCATAGAGACAAGGAGCAGTTTTACAGCCTCTTGCAGCATGAACTGCTGGCACTGCTATACCAAGACATGCCACACAAACAGAAGATCACACTCACACAAGAGTATCCTATCTGCGCCTGGTGGATGCAGTCTGTAAGATATGTATCGCACTGAACAAACATCAGATTAAAGTGATATTTAGGCAAAACAAGAATTATTGACACAGTTTTGCTTATGGCCCAAATGTAATCTGGGACACCAAACATTGGATAAAACACTTTTACAACTATTTACATTTACGGCATTTATCAGACGCTTTTATCCCAAGCGACTTCCATTCCGTAACTACAGGGGACAGTCTCCCTGGAGCAACTTGGGGTTAAGGGTCTTGCTCAGGGACCCAGTGGTGGTATGCTGGAGGTAGGATTTGAACCTGTGACCTCTTGGTCCAGAGGCAAGCATCCTACCCACAGAGCTACCACCACCCCATACAACTAGAGTTCTATTTCTCACTGATTCGCTAGAGTAAATGCCATCTGCTACTACAACTCAAAACATCTGTCTATTTCGATGATGGACCTAGATTGCAAGTATATATTAAAAAAATATGAAATTTTGCACTGTATTCAAAAGTGTCAAAAATTTCATTTCACACATAAAAGACTTCATTGTTTGACCTAGAATTCTGTTGTGCAAGGTGAGGCCATCACATCTGATGGGAAATGGGCTTGTTTAATTTTATGTTAAAAATGGTTGTCTGAATGAATAGAGGATGTGCTTATGAGTGTGTCTGTGAGAGAGAGAAAGAGAGATTATGTAGTTGCCTCCCTGGGGTTTATGAAAAAGGACATTAAGGTCCCCTTGGGGAGAAATGAATGTGATGCTGTTAGAGTGACACCACTGTGCTTCCTGTGCTCTATTCTGAAATGCTCCTACACTCCCACTATCATTTTGGGTTCTCTCCCAGCCCTTTACAGCTCATGCTTATATAAGAGTTAAGCATTAATCTTCCAAAAAGAGGACACCAACACCCCTTCGCCCCCAAAAGAGGAAATGATGAGCTTTGATGAAACAATGTTTCACCACCATACATTATTAATCACCCATAACCCTATCATCAAAATAATGTTGTGTAATAAATCAGGTCCATCATGGCCTTTCCACAATGCACTTTCACGTCTGTTGGTAATGAGAGTGTATGACACATTATACAGCCTATATACAGACTGAACCTGCAGACACTGTCTAGCAACTTTATTAGAAACATCACCCTTGTAGCCCCACTTTGCTGAATACAGTCCATCAGTACAGTCTGTGTTGGCCATCATTAATGGTTGAGTTTTGTCCACAGAGCTGCTCCTGCTCCTGGTCCTTAATCTTGCTGTGAAATGTCTGTAACTCAGCAACACCACTCTGTTACACGCCTCCTACCCCAGTAATACATTACCACACGTTACTGCTGTGATAAAAAGGGGTCGCCTAATAACATCTGGTCAACAGTGTGGTCATCTGGGGTCAGAATCTTGAGTTAGGGGGTAAAGCAATACATGTTGGGAACTGTTCTGTTTTGGAGTTTGGCAGATATAGTTTTGTTTTACATTTTTAGAAGAATACTTTTGGAATGTTTATTCACTCAGTTGTACAGAGCTTGAGTAGACTGACAAATCAGTGTGATTGTTTATCTGTGTTACAGAGCTATTAAAGCCGGAGTAGACTGATAAATCAGTGATGAGACAGTTATTTATCTCAGTGTTCAGGAGCTGTTAAAGCCTGAGTAGCCCGATAAATCAGTGTGATGTGACTATCACAGCTGGCTCATCTGTACCATGCATCTCGCCTTTCCAGTACCCAGAGCATGGGCTCCTTCTTTTTGTGTTTTCGTTTTTCCCGCATCACTGGTCAGTTTCACCTGCACCTCATTAGTCTGTGTTATTTAAGCCCAGCTTGACCCAGAGTCCAGGGCCTACCGGCTGCTTATGTCTGTCTGTCTGTCCCTCTATCCTTGTAGTCATGATCCTGCCTTAACTACACACGAACGGCTCCATTCCAGTCAAAGAGGGGGCAACTTTCCGCTTTCCAGATTAAAGGTCTCCTTTTGCTAGACTGTTCTTCTTTGGACTACATTTCAGGCCAGGTGACATCATTGAAGTCATCCATTAGTGATCTGTTATAAGAACGTCTTGCGGTTTTGTGGTGAATTGTATCAAGGAAATTCCTGCAAGTGCGCCGCCTTTTTGAATTCAGCTGAGAACATGACCGTTACTTAAAGCCTGAATAGTTTGAGCTCCTTTGAAGAATGACTGATATCTCCTCTGTGGTGGACATTTTTTCGATTGAGAAGCTTGTTTAGCTTACAAAGATTAAGCTTTTTTTTGGGTCGCTGAGTGCATTTACCAAAACATGAGCCCCTGTGAATCCATGAAACAGGTGCTGTCCTACTCGGGGGACTGTGGAAGCAGCTGCGAACTGAAGCAGGTGACGTGAACAAACAAACAAACAAATAAATAAATAAATGGAACACAGAATTATGTAAAAACTACCACAGCAGAGCGGCTCCTTGTCGAGATTTAGTCTACATGTACTCTGGGCGTTACTTTTTTAGTGTGTTGCAACGGAATACATTACAAATAAATACACAAAAGTATTTATTTATAAATATAAAAGTACACACAAATAAATATATTCAGAAATACATTTAGAATTCTGCCTTCACTACTATTTTCCAAAGTTCATGGCCCCACCTCTGGCTGAACCTGAATGAGGTAGAATGCTATAAGTGAAAGTGAAAGGGGTTATTATTATTATTTTATGGGGCTAATAATTCCCATAACTCATTTTATGTGGTCAAAAAGCAAACACAACGCAGACGTTTTTGTTAAACAGTGCTTTACTGCAGTGACTGTATTTGTCAGGCTGTCAGGAGAACTGAAACTCACATTAACAGTATTATTACAAAGTCTTCCCGAATGCATTTTTCATATAACATTGAAAGAGACATTGTTGGCACTTTGAACAATGTCTCAACTAATGTATGAGCTAAACAATAGCTCATAAAGCTAAAGCCTGGTCACTGTAGCGGACATGAAGGCTTCAGAAATCATGGGTATTAATAAGGGGTCTGTTCCCTGCCTCTACTCTTCGGGGAAGGCTTTAAACTAGATGTTACAACATTTCTCTGAGAATTTGATTGCTGTCAAATCCTCAGAGAAACAAGAGCATCAGTTATTGATTTGGATAATCTCTAAAATGTTGGATGGATCCTAATTATTTCATTTCCAGCTGCATTGCCCAATGCTGATGGGCTTTAAACCCTCAAGCTGATGCTGGGCATTGGACACGATGACCTTAGGCTCATGTTTGGCTGCTCTGCGCATCCCATTCTATGTACATTGCTTTTCTATGGAGTTTATACAAGCTGTGTGTGCAGAACTGAATGCCTTTGTCAGCAATGGAGTGCACCTAAAAGCAGCTACATTTGCAGATTAGAAGAGGTTTATGGACACTTTTGGATATATAATGAGAACATCATAAATTGTCCAATGAGTGGAAGGTGCTGAAAGTGGATTATGGGTGTATATACTGCGTGTAAATATGCTAAAAATCAGATTTCAGCTTTTTAGCAAACCAGGCCACTGAGTTTTCATTTATTATTTCAGATTTTGGCCTAAAAGTTAGTGGTGGTCTTGGTATCTGGAGAATTTACCTCAGTAAAATTGTCTAATTTATTCTCACACTGATGAATGTATCTTTTTTCTCTTTGGCCAGACTTAACTTTTGCAACAAAGAAGACACTCCTGAGTTTTTCAGTCCCTTGTATCACTGTCTTGCTTATACTGTGCACTAATTGAACACATTTCTCTATATTTGGTAAAAGAACATTAAGCCTATTGACTCTGAACATAATTATAACAGAAGCTATTATTGGGCAGTTGCTAAGCAACTTGTTAGCTTTTGAGTCAACGAGTCTTCTGTTCTTTTACTAAGTACAGGAAAGCGAGTGCCAATTATTGTCTATAATCTCTCATATAAGACAGGATTAATTGGTTTTCAGTTGTCTGAGAAAGCATGCTTTGTAAAATGGCTTCTTGAAGTGTTCAACGCTGGTGTACCTTTGGCGATGCCATAGAATGATGTTAAGTTCCCTAAAGAACTAAGTTTGATATGAATTGTGTGAAGAACTCCAAACACACACAATCTAAAGGTTCTTTGAAATTTAAAGACTTTAGAAGAACAATTGCATTAAGTTTTTTTCATCTATAAAAACGTAATTCACGCACCCGTACACAATTCAGTTACAAAAAATGTTTCATTGAAAGGTCCTTTAGGGAGCCAGAAATGGTTTTGCAGTGGCATCCTGTGACGAACCTTTTCTGGCACCTTCTAGAGCTGACGATGCCGTTGGATGATGAGGTGGGTCATGATTTCTTCTGGCAAGATGCCAGAACATTACTCAAAACATCTCCAAAATCCTAAATGTTGGGATAATAAAGAAAGCCATTGCCAACCTACAGCATTCAACCAATTAATCCAATTCCACAGGCTGACACACATCCTTTAAAGCGTAGTTTATGCACTGTGTAAGGTCAAAGGATTAGTTCTTACTTTCCTGAGGGCCAGTGAGGCTTATCTTCTGACAGTTTATGTAATACTGTCAGTATGAAGCTCATAGAAGCTTTGCTACTATGTAAAGATGCGATTGGTAATCTGGAGCTTTGGAGACGTCAAAACAAACTCGCTGTATTTGAGGTGAAAAACTGAACCTTCTTCTATGTTAAGAAATCTAGATAGAAACCTACAAAGATGACTTCTCCTGATTATATAAATATACACTGTTTCAGAGACTTGCCTATCCATTCTCCAGATTATCTTAATTCTTTTGGAACACTGAATTGACCGAATTGACAAAAATGTACCAAAATGAACAGGTAGCCTATAATCTCAAATATAAAGGTGCCAGGTTCTTTGAAGGATGCCACAGAAAAAATATTTTTGAATGAAGCTTTCAATGAATGATTTTCATTTTAAAAGGCAATTTTAAAAGTCATTTTAAAGTTTAAAGAACCATCACAATGTAAAGGTTCTAGAAATAACTTTTAAACAGGTTTTCATACATAAATCTGTTTGTGAAACATGGTTCTTCTATGCCACTACTCAAAGAAACCCTTGTGGCACCTTTTGAAAATGTAGTTTAATTTACTAAAGCTGGAAGTGTGCACTGTTCTACAAAAACAAACCACCCATTAGTGGGCCACTCATTAGTCATGTTCAATATGCAGCCATCTACAAACCAGTTCGGCAATACATCCATCCATTCATCCATAAAAAAAGACAGACAAAGTTGTTTCTCAAAAATCCAAAACTTGTACTGTGCAGACAATAAATAGTGCTTACAAAGGTAAGACATGAATTCCTTTCTTTTTCCTCAGACTGACATTTATACAGCTGATATGAAACTCAAGTTTTTAGTAGGAGCTCACAAACTCTCAGGGTTGTGACTACAGTACCAGCACTGGTGAGGGAAAACGGTTTTGAGTTTTGAGTCACATGCAAGACGCACCCCCCCCCCTCCCCAAACACCCCCTCCCTATTGGCATTGAAAGGCGAACTTAAAAAAAAAAAAAGTCTATTAAAAAAGAGCCTGGGTTTCATTTTCTCTTTGACTGTGTTTTCAACGTTCATCAAGCTTCTCCTGGAGAAAAAACAAAGCAAACCAGGTACAGAAATATACAGAGACGAAGCTTGGCTTGAGTGGAGATTCAAAGTTGCACAAGCTTTCACTTCTCCAGGCTGAAGCTCCAGAGACATAGCCTCCAAGGTTCAACTAATGCCCAAAAAACAGCAGGGATCTCCAGGGACCACCTTATGGGCTAGGGCACAGGAAGGGTCCTCCTGAGGACTTCCTTTGATGTCCAGCATATTCTTCACAGAAGAAACCTTGCTATGGCCGGTGGAACCTGAGGAAGGACAAGGAGAAAGAGAGAGAGAGGGGACACTTGTAAGCTCACCCAGCATCTAGCAGAGAGGTCATCATAAATCACAAGATCACAGGTGTATGACTAGAAAAAAAATAAGTCGGGGTACAGACAGAGCGACACTGTGCCGCTAGCTGGACCTCGCCTAGCCGCTAATGGCTATTCTTGCTTACAGAAATGGGGACTAACGTAAAACAAACGTAAGCAAAACACAAGGGGGACATTTGTTATCCATGTCAGGCTGTGCTAATGCCTGCAGATTCCACACATTTTCCCTTTTCAGAACAGGAGACATAGGCTATATTTAGACCGACCCCCATACAGAAGTATACAAAGCTTTGCCTGCATTATAAGCGAAGGTCATGCTAAACAATGCAGCAGGCCCTTATGTAAACAATGTCTCTGAACTCTCGCGATGGTCAGATCTGTCACAGTTGCTCATTCAGTGTTTTTGTAGTCTTGCATACTGATATGCATACTGTGTTACAGTTACATCTATTTTGATTCTTTGGTCTATTCTAAGTCCAATTACTCAATAAATGATCAGAATCCAAAAGACAGACCTAATATCCGAAGTGCTCAACAAAGCTCAGCCTGACCAACAGACACCACAGAGTTTTGCCAATTTGTCTACTTGAATATAATTTGTATTACTCAGTCCTAGCCTTTAACTGATTGTTACTATATTGCACCGATGTTTCACTTTTCACCACATTCTGTATAAACTGTGTATGTGACAAAGAATCTCGAATCTTAAAACCGACCTGGTGAGGTGCTTGCTTGACGCGTGGACCTCCATCTCGTTACTCTTGAACTCGTTCAGCTCTTTCCGTATTGCTGCCTGTGAAAAAAAAAAACAGACAACAGGTTTGAGAGAGAGAACATACACCCCCACACACACTGAACTCAACCTAAGAGGTTAACAAAATCAGACTGTTGGTATCAGGGTATGTATTTTTTTATTATTCAGAATAATCGCCTTTTTTATAAACTCTTAGACTCAAACAATAATACGTAGCCAAACAAAAAATTTAAACATGGTGTCTTCCCATTTCTTTATCATCCCTATTTCTTGACAATGAAACAAATGTAAAGTGTCAGAAGGGCTAACCTTTCAATACAGAATGTACATTGGATGTAAATGCAGGATACATTTTTTTATATGTTTAATTATTTTTAATTCAAAAGTCTAATATATGACTATAGAAACTTTAGATTTCTAAAGGTAATCGTAAACATGTTATGCAAACAGGGAAAATGAGGTGAACTGGAGAGTCATGAAAGCAAGCCTGAACATCAAACTGTAATGCAGTAATTTGTCCTGCGAGGGGAGACATACCTTGTCTGCAGCAGACAGTCTAGTCCAGGGCTTGTCTGCTCTTCTGTCATAGTCCTGAGCTTTGGCCACTTCGACATAGTCGCTGAAGCGGATGAGGATCTTTCGTTCGCGTAGCTCGTCTACTGTGGGGCGCTGGTTCAGCTGCACGGGAGGAGAGGGAAGACGTTCAGCTCTGAGCAGTCTTTGCAATTACTATACACCTGTTTAGGGGCTCGCTATATTTGTTGGATACATACATACATACATATATATATGTGTATATACATATGTGTGTATATA
>JBBPDE010000134.1:9844719-9858487 GCA_037974605.1 Nannopetersius ansorgii
TATACACACATATATACATATATATATACATATATACATATATACATATATACATACACACACACACACACACACACACACGTGTATGTAGAGATTTACAATATATAGATATATACTCATACTCATACACATAAATTCAATTACCTCAAAGTTTTAGCTTCACTTTTTTAAAGTACAGTGTACCACAAAATATAGTGTGCCATACTGTCCACCCCTACATCACAGAGCAAACAAAATCTGGACACTCCCTATTACAGCCTGACCCAGTGCAAAAATAATCCTCAAAATAATCTCCAATAACTTCAGCTGATGTCACTGTTTGAAAGATTTCCTAATGGAAGTTTTGACTTTTTAAGTCATATTTATCTTAGTGGACTTAATACAATCATCTCCACAAGGCTTAGAACAATGACTTTCACGGTATTACTGCAGTAAGAAGATTCTATGAATGACAGAGTTTGTCCGACCTGGGCCTGAACTAACCCAGCTGTGGGACATGAATGAAAGTTGGTATTACTGCAGTAATCACGCAACTGTCCCTTTCCACATGGAAGACAGTGCTGAGTGGCGTGTGTGTGTGTGCGTGTGTCTGCCAGTCTTTCTGTCTGTTAGTGGTGTTGCCTTCGGATTTAGAGTGAGATTGGAGGTCGAGAGATTAGGACTGATAATATACTTGGTGCCAGCGACTCGCACTCTCCTACCTTTCTGTTCAGCCTCTGTTTAATCTCCCTCCTCTCCTCCTGCTCCGTCTGGTCATTCCTCTCTGCGAGACACAGGAGAAAAAGTCTCATGTCAGCATTCATAAGTAAATAAAGACATAAACAAACAACAAACACAATCATAACTTATCCAGACAGAACAGGGACAGCCTAAGAAACAGAGATAAACTCATTTGATTCCTTTATCACAGAAGATGGATGGAAAGCATTTGTGCCTCATCATCATTATTAGTGTCATAAACAAAACTTGAGTAATTTTAAGGGGATTTGTGTTTACATTTAACGCAAATTTATTGAAATGTGTGTCCATTTGTAATAAACAGCATGAAAAAAGAAGAAAAAAAACCCTAAAATGTATTTTTATGACTATCATTTGTATTATGAAATTATTCAGGTTTATATAATTTAGCACTATTAAATTTCTTACACATTAAACTGTCAGTATTTACTGGGGTTAGCACTGTTGTGTATACATTGCATTGTTTTCATTTCAAATTGTAAAATACATAGTTTCTGTCTTAGTAGTTTGTGCTTTGTGTTCCATCAGACATTAGTCTGCTCTGGTATGTAATTGTGGTGTAATAGAGGAGAACTATTCTGTAGCTTTAAAGTAAAATAAAGTGACCTCTTATAGTCACACATGACTTTATTGGCTGAAATGACCAAGCTGTTCCTGACAAATTGATCATCTGAACTATGCAGTTTATTTATTTTCTTCATTATAATCTCAATGCATGTTTTACTATGTCAGTTTAAAATACTGTCATAAGCAAACCTTTTATGTTTAGTACACATTACCCTGAAATCATTTTTTGTTTTTACCATAGCTGCCTTATACTTTTAAATTTACAAAAAAAAACTTGTAAATAAATTAGAAGAAACCAAGATCGTTCTGTCTTGTTTATTTTAATGAACTAAAAATATGTGATCACTCTGCATAGTCAACACTGATCCCAGTCTGAGCCACTAAAACATCTGTGCTGGCAGCTGTCCTGTAGTGAAAAGCAGGAGGAGCTCCTCCGGGAGGGATGTATGTTGTTCTTATCAGACAGTAAGAGCAAGATCTTTCGTTTCACGTCCTCCTTTGCCCTCGTTTTCTTGTTTTCTGACTTTCCTCTGTCCAAAACTGAGCACAGTGGATTATCTGTGGTCTCGCTATGCTGGCCTGAGTCACGGCACGTGGATAATTCTTCACTCAAATCCACTCAAATCGCTCAAACAAGGTCAGACATGGTCTGCCTGCTTTTCCTTGGTCACTCTTTCATTGATGCAGTGAATTTAGTACATTCACAAAGAACAAATCTCAGTGATTTCTTTATAAAAAAAAAAAAAAAGCGGGGAAGGGGCAGGACAGCTGCCGAGACCAGGAACAGGTGCCCCAGAGTGGAACGCAGCTATGAAGAAAGGGTTGGGTGGAACTGACAAAACACACCAGCACAGAAGAGCTGCTAGGGACTAGAGGAAGTGGTGATACGCTAAAAATAATGTGATAAGGATCTGATTATGCCTTCATACTTTCCAATGCTGATGATTGTGCTTGTGGTTTATGTTAGTAAAACAGAGAGTAGGTTGTAAACATACTGTCGTGAATAAAACCTCACACGTCAAGTTTTGTCTTTTTCTTTACTTTTTTTGTACAATTGTAACACAAGTTGTAATTTACATTGTTTGAACACAATGGGTGGAACAATAGAAATGGTTTACATTTACATGGCAATTAATTCCATTACGCACAGGGAACGTTTTTACCTCCTCCAGAGATGCCAACATTTTTTCTC
Source organism: Nannopetersius ansorgii (assembly GCA_037974605.1). Lineage (NCBI taxonomy): Eukaryota > Metazoa > Chordata > Actinopteri > Characiformes > Alestidae > Nannopetersius > Nannopetersius ansorgii. The sequence goes on from JBBPDE010000134.1 coordinate 9,847,217, forward strand.
CTCCAAAGAGCAATGACAATATGTTATATGTTATTATATATGGAATTATTTTGTAGTAGTAGTATTTTGTGCCTTTTTCTAAGTTTTAAAACTGATGTCTAATTCCTGTCCTAAGTAATTCCCACAATTCATAATTAATAAAAAACTTAATAGAATAATTATAATAAGTGATTACTAATCATTTTGAATGAGCTGTGGTCCAGGTTATCATTCAGAGCAATAACCTAAAAGCAAATCCTAATAACTATTAGGTTATGAGTCGTAGCAAAACCTAACTGTCTCAAATAAATATCAATTTAGTGATGCCAAAAAGTTAAATCAACAGGTTCCCTGTTAAAGTCTTTCAGGTACAGCAATCACAACAGGAGTCACTCGTGCTGCTCGGGAGCAGTGTTTAAGAAAATGTGTGTGTAAGGAGTGAGTGTGTGTGTGTGAGAGAGAACATTTCACACTCACGTTTGAGGATGTTCCTGCTCTCCAGCTCCTCTACAGCAGGTCTCTGGCTGAGCCTCCTACGGAAAAACACCAAAATCACGTTCTGCACCATTTCTCCTTCTCCTCCAGAGTCTCTCACTTTCACTGTCACTCTATCACAGTCCTCTCTCTGCCTCCGACCACCAGCTCATCCTACGAGAATCTCTCGACTTCCATCTCGAGTCTAAGCATCGCAAAGACTGGTAAAACCTGGAGGACTTCCACATGGGGAAGAGATGCTGAGGCTGGAAAGGATTAACTCAGCCCGGGACTCCCTGAAGAGGCTAAATGGGACCAAACGGGCTGGATTCTCCGTGAAAAAGTGTACAAAATCCGCGACGACATGGAGAAAACAGTATAAATGTTTAAAAACGATTATAAAAAGTCATACAAAGTGTAAAAAGCAGCACTTAGAGCTGTTTCTGTGCTTCTCAGCCCAGCAGGGCGATGCTCTGACTGGGGAGACTCTCACGCCACTGCTGCTTTTCTCCTTCTCCGTCACTAAGGGGCGGGGCTACAAACAATTTGATTCTTTCAAATCGATTCTTTTCAACCGATGCCCATCGCTACAGTTAAACAGAAGAATCGAATCTGAATCATATGAACCGACTCCAAATTGAACCCCTTTGTAGATGTTTAGTATAATATGAACCGAGAAATAAGCGTCTTGGACAGAGTGCGGATGCTATTTCGTGCCATGACTTGATTTCCAACAGGAACCTTCCATACCACGAAATGGCCAAACAACATTCTCTATAAAGAATAAATATTTTGATGCACAATTACAATTTTAAAGGAAAAATACAATTATACATAATTACACATCTACAGTCTGCAGTGTATATGTTTATGCAATCTGCTGAGTCTAACAAGTGTGTCTAATATGTAATATTATATTAGACTTGACATACAGAAGCTGTTAAAAAATGTCATTTGACCAATGATACCATGATATCCTGGCTGCTGCACGGGGATAAAATCGAAATCTATTACACATTTCTGAGAAAAAGAAATGTTAATGAAAGATTGCAGAGAAGAAAGAGTTTTTAAAAGGTATGAAGATTTGGGCTTAATATGAACACGAACAAGTTGAAAATTGTAATTTTTAGTGCAGGATGACTTTGAGCAGCCCCCAGTTATCATCAAACATACTGCTCTACACTCTTGGTCTCCCAATATATACAATTCATATATTGGAAGACAGGTTGATTCAATATGGATAAACTGATGTTTAGACATTTTCAGCAATGCAGCCAATCTGTACAACATCAGTGGCTTCATGGTCATATACTCATGGCATGTGTTTTTAAATTGATCAGAATAAAAAGAAAAACCTTAAATGGGCCGAATGAGAGATCGGACACAGAATAATCACTCTGTTTCCTTTACTGTATGTTATCCAACCACCCATGCATCCTGCTGACACGAAGCAAGACGTGAGGCGCATCTTAAAGTGCAGCGTGTCTCCATTAACATTCATGATATAGTGGTCTCAAAGACAAAGCAACAGACTGGAGAAAAAAAACTGTCTTATGAATAATAGTGGATGATAAAACTAGTCTCTATATACATTTACAATAAACCTATTAAAGGCATTATATTACTGCTCTCCATAATAACTCCTCAATGGTAACTGTACAAGAGAATGCTAAAATTCTTCATCTTCAGAGTAAGCAAATGTGAACATATTCCATTCCAAGCAAGTTTGGAGCATTTCTACTGGTCTAATCTTCATGAAATGTAAAGGGCAGCAGCTGTGTTTAAATAATGCTGAAAAATAAAAGCTAAATTTTTATCATCAAAATCGACATTTTTTGGATTTGTTTATTTTGGGCAGTAATGCCATATTAAATTCCCCGTCAGACATTCAGGAACTGTAGAAGGGTGTCAGTATCAGTTTGTGTGTAAAATCTAAAATCATGTAAACTAAAAATAAATGCACAACCTTTTTTTTTCACTTGACTTGCAAAACAGTGTTTGCAAAGGCTGTGTTAAGAAAGGCTTAGCTATGGCCTTTCGGTGGAATTGACATTTTCTAGAGGTGTGCTTTTTTGCATCTAATTTGCAGGGTTACACTGACAATGTAACTCCATCAATTATTCCAAAAATAGAACCCAGAAACATCCATCTCCCAGAACAGACCTGTTCAATATCAGACCCTGCACTATTTAACACTCCTCCTCTCCAGTGACAGATTCTAATTAAGGCACAAGAGCAAACCATCAGTGTTGGTAATGAATGCAATGTTCCTTCTCTTCGATTGACAAGCGATACCAGACCGTGACAAGGATGCGATGGTCTTGATTTATAAAGACAACAGGCTTAAGGATTTCTAAAGAAATAAATAAATAATCCACACAAGTCGCGGATCAACAACAATAACAACAATTGTTGCCGTGCTGAACATGCAATGGCTATTTTTGCAACCTTGTTGGCCCAGGTCCTGGAAACAGAGGTGTGTGGTGGGACACCTGAGAGCAAGCTCCAAAAAAAGCAGTGTGAGGGTGGTGGCTCAGCAGTGGCTGCTTGCACAAGCATTAAAGATTGTTTTGGAAAAAAAAAATGTAGTTAGTGGAAAATTGTGTGAACCACAGATATAATCAATCAGCCAAGACACATTTAGGGTCCAAGTTTTGCTTCTTCAGTTCAGCACTGAAGCCATGAGTCTCATTAAGCAAACAAAAACTAAAAGTCACCCAAACTGTTTACATGAAAATGCATCAGCAAAACTCTGAACCGCTCAAACCACATGCAGCTCTTTTTTAAGGTGGCACAGACTTGTTGATGTGGTTTAGGATGTAGCGTGACAACACTGCACTGTTACAGGAAGCCACTGCAGACAAGACGGACACACTGATTCTGAACCAGCACTCCTACATTCTGCTATACAATGAAGTCTTTATAGCTCACAGTATGTCCTGACCAAAACTGCCTGCACCACCTTAATGAAGAGCTGGATGTGGTTTGAAAGAAGTTCTGGAAATATATTCATGAATAACTGGGTGACTTCTACAGTCTTCTACAGAGCTCTCCGTTCCTCCTCTGGTTCTCTCCTCTCCACACCTCCCGCCCGTTTGTCCAACATGGGGTTCAGATCATTTAGCTGCACTGCTCCCCGACGTTGGAATGCACTCCCACTCGACCTCCGAATCGCAACATCCCTGCCCATGTTTAGATCTTTACTCAAAACTCATCTTTTCAGATTAGCCTACCCCACATAACTTTCTTACACTTTATATCACCATCATCTACGTGTACTTAAATGTTTATGTATTTTATATGTATATATATTTTTTATGTCTTTTTATGTAAATTAGTATTTTGTAATATATTTCCTGTAAAGTGACCTTGAGAGTCATGAAAGGCGCTGACAAATAATTGTATTATTATTATTATTATTATAAAGAAACAAAATTTTCCTCCCGTTACAAGAAGGAAAATTGTGTAAATTTGCCAAACTGTTCCTTTAAAACAGGCCTTAATGTGACCCCAATGAAAGTGATATTTGTCACTTTGGGCCAGTAGATGGACAACTTTCATTTTGATGTGTAGATTTAAAATAACCTGACAGAGAGATAATTGTCTAAATTCATGATCTACCACATCCTGTAGTCTAGCAGTGAATATGTGCTTCGATTCCGAGAAACAGCACAACTCACTATGACAGAACTACAACTCAGCATCAGATCTCCAGTGTTATTTTTCATTGTATTGTAGGAGTGTAAAAATGCATTAATGCATCAGCCTGAAGGTGGCATTTTCAAACAGATGATAATCAACCATCTATATTTCCATTAGGAGTTCAGTTTCTTGCCAAAATGACATTTCTAACTGAAAATCCTGTCACATTTGCAAATTGTGAATCACAAAAAATTGTGTTAAAATGACAGATTCCATACTGTATCAATTCAATTTATCCTACACATTCATAAGTAAAGGGAGGCCTAACTGCCATATTACACCTAAAAATAATTCGAATAGTTCAAAAATGCTAAGCATCTTCATCCTCTTTTTTCAATGGCAAGACATTCTTGGTAATGCCTCCCTGCTAACCTGTCTATAACCATCTTCAGCCAGACACTCTTAGACCCAGCTCCTTTACACGTGGCCTCGATATGCACCACTTATCTCAAATTAAAGAGCTGATGTACCACACAGACCGACAACATGTCAAAGTGATGAGGCGGCTAAGGGAAACAGCCTTTAAAGGGATCATCAGAGCGTGGATGTGAGTCAGAGACCCTGGCCCTTACACTGCTGCTGACCACTGAGCTATGGCTTAATGCCCAAGCTTCCGCCCAGCCAAGGGGACCAGGATACTCAGGAAGTCCCAGGGTATGCCTGGATGGAGCAGCAGGGGCTGCCTGTGGGTTGAGCAGCCGTCAAGTGCACGCCTGGAGGGCTGAGGGTGTCAGTTCCAGTTACAAGAAGTCCATGTCTACTGAAAGAGTGGGAGGGAGTAGGAATGTTTTTCACATTCTACGAACAGGCTGGACACGGGTGCCTGTCTGAGCTGGACCACACCTTTTATTTTAATTTAATTTAACACTCAGCCTTTTAGCATTTCTACCACTGGTCTGCAATTATGAAACCTCCCCGGCTCAGACTTTCGTCTTAAATTTTCATCATTGCTAGATTCATTTAAGGTGCAAGTAGAGCTGCACCTCACAGCAAGAAGATCTTGGGTTCAATTCCCAGTTAAATGCCTAAGAGTCATTTCAGTGTAGAGTTGGAATGTTCTCCCCATGTCTGTGTGAGTTTGCACTGGGATCTTCGGTGTCCTCCCACAGTCCAAAGATATGCAAGTCATGCGAATCTGAGATGCTAATAAGTTTCTAGATGTGAGTGTGTTTGTCTTTGTGTCTGTTTGTGCCACCCACTACCATGACCCTGGTTAAGGACAAGCAGTTCAGATGAGCTTACCCTGAAGGTAGATGGGTAGTTCCACTTACTAGCTAGGTATTATTGATAGTACACAATGCCACTTATCGTTTGGCCCCATCTTGGACCCATGGTATGGCATGATTAAGGACTGAACCCACAAACAAGAGGTGCCAAAAATGTCAGTGCAACTTTTCAATATGTGTCTCTTTAAGGAATTATGAGGTGTGTGTGAAAAGGTTTTAAAATGTACACAAATCAACTGTTTGTCCAAGCCAAGACCTATTTAAAAACCTTTTTTTACATTTTATTAGTCTATCACATGATGTGGCAGAAGACCAGAATCATTCTACAGTGCCAAAAAGATGCAATATGCATAAACAGATGAAATAAACTATAACCAGGTTCCCTTCATTCTATGCTTTGAGTCCTCTTCTCTACAACACACGTGTGGCCACAAAAAAGAAAAAAAGAAACATTCAAAGCTTGAAAGTTGAAAGAGAAAAAGTACTCTATTCTGGGCTGGACCTCAATAATTCATCAAATAGTCTGACCGACCCCAGGCCTGCCCTTTAGCACGCAGTGACATTAGAGCTATCACATACAGGGAGGCTCTGAGTGTCCCTGCTTCACTTACAAGAGGAACAACGTGAGTCCGGCTTCAAACGCCTCCAAAGCGGTGGTCACCTTTTCCAAAACGTGAGATACTACAGCCACCAACTTCTGTTTCTAAATACCATGTGTGATAGTTCCTTGAAACGACAGATTCAAAGGGTTGTGGTACTGTCTGAATAAAGTGAGCTTGTAATATATATCTACAGTACTGTGCAAAAGAAAATCAAATTTAAAAACGCCACTTAGGTGAGCAGCATAGGACTTAAAATTTGTATTGAAGTGCATACAAATAACATTAATACAGTAAATAATGACTTTATCTATGTCTATGTGTTTGCTTAACCATTCCCAGACCTCTCAGTCTGGAAGGCCAGTATTACATTGTAGTTCTCATTAAATACCTGCTTTGATATTTCATTAAATCAGGTTAGCCAAAGATGGAGTTTCATGCAAAAGGAAGAGGTGAAATCTGGAACTGGACATGCGTTCCTCTAGTGTTGTTAAAAAATGTTACGGTACCAGGTTTTCTGAAGTACCTGTGGTACCGAGCACCCGGTCAATCTGGTTCTTGCTGCACTATGTGCGTATTGTGTAGTTGCGTCTTCTTAGTAAAAGCACAGAGACATGCTGACCGGCGGTGCTGCTGATAAGGCCACGTGTGGAAGTATTTTGTTTTTGCGGTTGATGACAAGGGCAACATCACTGATCACCAGAAACCCATTTGCAAGTGCTGTCATCGAAATTTTATCAAAAGGAGGAAACACATTGAACTTTATAAAACACCTCAAAGACCGTCACCCAGATTTAATGAAAGAATTCAAGCAGGCAAGCTTTAATTTTATTTTATATTTAGAGCTTTTGTTATAAAAAATATACCCTATAGTAATTTGAATGTCGGACTAAAATAAACATTGCCATTTGCTTAGTTAATCGTTAGCATAAGCGCGGCTAATGCTAACGCGAGTATCAGAATCTTTATTAACTATTTAATGCTCCTGTAGCGTTGAAAACAGGACATAATAGCGTACTATTTTTACACACCAGAGGCTTTTAAATGACCCGTGCAGCCAAAATATGTGTGTTAGAGAACAAATATATGGTTAATGTTTTTATCTTTAAAATCAATCCATCAGAAACGCAGTTCTAGGTTATGAAATATGGTTTGTGCAGTTTGATTAAATAAAAGTCAAATACAGTCCTGTATAATTTGGTAAGGCTTTACAATAAAATGCCATTCATTTACATGGATTCATGTGTTATCTAACATCAAGTTACAGTGAGTGAACATTAATTAATGTGTGTGAATGTTATTTTATACAAACACTTGATCGCTCATGTTTGTTCATTGTGCATTAAGTAATGTCAACAGGTACAACTTTTAATTTAACAAAAATGTATTCATACATTTTTAAATTAAGAAGAATAGTTGCTGTATAACACTTTATTGTTAAGTCATGTTGCCCGAGACGCTCTAGACTGACTCAGGAACACGTTGATATGTTAGTGTTTCTTTCTGAAAATCTGGATTTATACAAATTTATACAAATGTTTAGGTTTATAAATAAGAAGAGTGTGTTATTTACATTTACATTTACAGCATTTATGAGACGCTTTTATCCAAAGCGACTTTCATTGCCTATCCACAGGGGAGAGTCTCCCTGGAGCAACTAAGGGTTAAGGGTCTTGCTCAGGGACCCAATGGTGGTGCTGAAGGTAGGATTAGAACCCATGACCTCCCATGGTCCATGGTCCGGAGGCAAGTATCCTACCCACTGAGCTACCTCCACCCTATTCAGTCATGTGTTATTCAGTCATGTTTGTTTAATTATTGATTGTTATTAATAAAAATAGCTTGTTGTTCAATTCATGTTTTTGTGTTTTGCTTTGGTACCCGAAATTGGTACAGAGAACCGTGGATTTTCACTGGTATTGGTACAGAATACTGAAATTCTGGTACCGTGACAACACTACGTTCCTCTTACCAGCTCAAAAAACATCAAGTACTTCTTACAAACAAAACAAATCTTGATATTGTGCAATGATTTCTTGTTTGCGTTTGCTCTAATGCTAACTTGTGTATTCGCTGGCATCCCTTCCTGCTGAGATAAATGCCTTTAAAAGTTTGCACAGATTCCTAAGACTTCTGCATAGTACTGTACATACCGTGCCTTTTTAAAAACTTGGTGTATATTCTCTCAAATGGTACACAACTTGGAAATTGTGCTTATTCCCTTTGTTGCTGATGACCTTTTGACTTTTTGACCAGGCAAGAGCTTTGCTTTAAATAGATTTTGTCCCTGTGTACTTTAAAAAGGGAGCAAATACAAATTGACAATCCTGTTTGTTATATGGTGCCTCCCATCGAAAGCCAATGTCCATTAGTGTCCCACATAGCAGCTCTGTCATTTCCAGCAACCAATTTTCCAACGAGGGCCTGCTTGCATTGTTCGCGTCAGAGGGAATCACTGCTGCTGCACTCAGAGGACTTCATTTTACTCACTATTTTTGTGTGACATGTATTCAAATCAAAAGAGGGGGTGACTTATTTTCTCCTGCGCAACTCTGATGCAATACAGCTACGCAAAACGGCATGGTGGGAGCGGGATAACATGTGAAAGCCTGTGCAGAAATCATGGCATCTGATAATTAGCAATTGCTTTCAAATGTAAATATAGTACTGTAAAGCGTGGGCCGGCAGAGAGGCACAGTGACAACATGTAATTCCCGAATTTGGGCTTTTTTAGTCTTGACGCGCTAACATCCGGCCCAAGCGTCATTAGCATCGCTCCACATGTTGTTTGCCAGTTCCCGAGCTACAGCGTGCAAAAGCCTGACTAGCATTGGGCCTCTGCCTGGTTCTGATGCTGTGCTTTATTTAGCCGGGCGCACAAGCAGTCGATAACGTTGCCATTCAGCTGAGGTAACCAGTCCAAACTAGCGCAGGCAGCAGAGATCCAGCACGGGATACAGGATATGTGCTTATTAAAACAAAAACAGGGTTAAAGGACGTGCATCTGATCTCCTGATGGCCCTTCAGTGGCCCCCCTGGATCATCCTCAGAGCAACAGCCGGGACAGACAGAGCAAAGCTATGAAAAAGTAATAAGGGCTGTCCAAATTTGTTCTCTGGTGTCAAAAATAAATAAATAAATAAATAAACACTACACAACACAATGGCCGGGAACAGAAAGGAGTGTTCTTATGGTAGCGCTTTAATTCCAGTAATTGGAAGAAAGAGAAATTAAGAGAAAGCAAACAGCCTTGAAGCTAAAATTACCCTTTTCCCATTCCAAACCCCATTGCATACAAAAAGGAAATGAGAAAGTCATCTAAAATAAATTAATTCTTTGAAGGGAAATGATCTGCGAGGGAGAGCAAAGAATGAGCTTGTGTTGACTTTATTGCATAATACGCTCAGTTATGTACCCAGTATGAAAAGCAAACATGTGGTGAAAAAAGGAACATTGTGATACATCAGTACAGATCAGTCACGATCTGCACGTCTGCTGGATTCACGGACCTAATGTCCCTCACGCTTGTTTTGTACATTCCTGTGCCACAGTTTATCGTTAAGGAGCCATGTCCCTGGAGATGGTTGAACAATTGAAAAGCACTGCAGAGCCCCCAGAAGAGAGGGAGAGAGTCTGAGAGAGAGAGAGAGAGAGACAGAGAGAAAGAGAGAGAGAGAAAGAACCCCACAACCCTACTCCCCATTATTGACTCTGTTGCCTAGCAACTCCAGTTGCCACTGAAGGAGTGCCAGAGACGGTGATGGCTGCTGGAGCGCCATCATAAGGGAATAGACTGAGTCGTGAGTCGTGTTGGGTTGAAGCCGCCTATGAACCGTGCCTTTGCTTTATTTAGAAGCTGACTGGGTCTTTACAGGAGGGGCTGCTGTGACTTCTTGAGGATAATAATAGTAAAACCTGTGCCAATTTTATTGGCACAGTGAACATAAGCACCACGGAGAGTGACATGACCACACCCCTGCAATATAAAAAACAGCAGGATTATATTACAGAGAACATGATGCTCATGTGGTCGTCTTGACTGGTCACGTTTCAATAACACTATTTTTGTTTTTGTATGTTAAATCATTTTACGTTCCAAGAGCACTCGCGTAAGTCTTTACAGTAATAATAATACAGGACAAATCAAAAAACAAGAGAAACACTGAGGAGCTGCACGGGGTAGATTCTGGTCGGCAGCTGCCACAGATGCTACAAAGCAAGGAGAAATAAATAATCAGAATCCCAGACGAAATTGCTTAAAAATCGTGTCGCTACCACTAGCTGTATTAGAATTAGCAGCATCTCTCTCAACCCACTTGTTTACTAATCCTAAATAAACTAAGATATCTCTTGAAAATTTGGGGAAAAAAGTTTAAAAGAAGACAAGACATGGAGCAGAAACAATATGCAGAAATTTAGACAAATTAGAGGAATCCTTTAAATGAGCAATGAAAAGAACCATTTGTATCAAGTCATTCGAATCTCCGTCATACTTTCCAATTCACCTCATTTGTTTATTTCTCATCTACAGTTAAATAAGTTCTTTCATCTGCAGTATTGCAACTTTCTATGGACAATTTTAAAAAGCATTTTCAGAAGAACAAAGTGAGTGTGAAAATATGTTGAATACTATTCATGTCATGAACAGTAATCATGTAAGTAATACAGCAGATATATAGCAAGACCTATACATAGAACATCATTGTCTATTACACAATAGCTGCATGAACTATACAATGGTTAATATAAAGGCAATAGAATACAGCAATTAAAATGACAAACTGCAAAATGACAATTAATATGTAATTGCTGGGTCCTTGTGGCTTAAGGAATCTAAAGAAGGAAAGTGTGTGTGTGTGTGTGTGTGTGTGTGTGTGTGTGTGTGTGTGTGTGTGTGTGTGTGTGTGTGCGCGGAACAGCTGCGAGTGGGCGGCTTGATATTTTAGTAGCAGTCTGAACATCGTCAAATGCAAATACCCAGCTGCCCTTGTCCCTTTTCTTTCTGCCTTTGTGCCAGTTCCCTCCATCACGCGTCCCTCTGGCTCTCTCCTTGTAAACAGCCAGGCAGAGGAGGTGGAGGGAGAAGTAGCTTGGTGTGGCGTTAGCATAATGCACCAGCCTGCCGGGCTATTTTTAGCCTTACTTTGATGGAGAGGTCCAGCATCGACGTTTTTTTTTCTCTTTGCGAGTAGCTATTAATAGAAAGGTCACCCCAGGAGCCGCTGGAGAGCCTGGTGATAGGCAACTGCCAATCGGCTGCAGAAAATCAGGCAACTGTTGACTTTATGAGA
>JBBPDE010000134.1:9869617-9886252 GCA_037974605.1 Nannopetersius ansorgii
CTAGCGGTCTTGGGAATCAAACCCGGACTTTCTGGTTGCAGGGCGAATGCCCTAACCACTAGGCTACCAGCTGCCAGACAGTGATTTTATTAAATCAAAACACAGGAAAATACACTGATTCAATAATTGGAGCTAGAAAACAAAATAATGAACACAACTAGTGTAAACATAGAGCTAGGCAGAAAAACACGGGCTAACACACGACAGAGGCCAAAGGTGTATAGACAACAAGCAAACATTTAGGAAAAATCCACAAGGAAACACATGACAAGAGTCAGACTAGACCAACACACAATAACTCTCAGACAGATTACATATACCAGGTCAGACTGGGGAACACCTGGGAAAGGGTGGAGGGTGGGGCGAGACACAGTTGAACACACTGATCAAGGGCCACATGGCACAAAACAAATGGCCACATGGCACAAAGGAAAACAAACGCTGAAAAGGGCAAAATAAGGCAGTGTAACACAATGAAGAGTGAAACTGCTCAAAACTGTCTGAATTATGTCGAGTGCTAGCAGTTTGTGACCAAGACCGGAGCATGGTATTCATACTTTTATTTAGTATATACAGTTTCCCTGTATCTTTTTAAACCCGGGTATTAAAACGAAAATTTCACATTTCAATAATAATTAGCAGACAATACATGGCACAGCACTATGTGTGTTCATTTTGGGATGTAGATGAAGGCCGACAGTTACAGCATCTCTTTTGATATTGTGCCGAATGTGCCACCCTAACCTCTCACCTGTCCTGGCGATGTTTGGTGGCTAGAGCACGGTGCAGTTCTTCTATGATGCAGCTGGGGGGCAGCGGTGGGTGCAGATTGCCCAGATGTGGAGAGCCAGTGGGTGTGGATATACGCCCCCTGAGCGCGTCTTTAGGGAGAGTGAAGTTCCGGGGGAGGGTGGCTGGAGCAGGTCGCATCTGACTGGGGTGAGAACCTGTGTGACGGGGAAAACGACATTTTAATGCAATAATCTCCTCTTAGACCCAAGAGCAAACAATTAGCCAAGGCATGTTGGGTACATGGAATCTGGTGTTTTGGTTTTGTGCTGGGCCTACAACTCTGATGTAGCTATCATGCAATGGAAGTTTAAATCTGCATTGCGCAATCATGCCTGTGTAGTTTCTAAAACAGTATGACAGTATTAACTGTGATTTTGTACTGACTGTCCAGGCTGCCGAGTCTGGGCAGAAGCTTGACAGGCAGTTTTGGGGGAGGCGTGCGGGCTTCTCTGCGTGGCGGTAGCACTTTTATCTCGTCTGGAGTCTCCACAGCTTCAACAGGAGGAACACTGTTGTCATTAATGGAGGGGTCGGAGAAAGAAGGCTCTCCAGCCTGCTGTTCTTCAATTCGACTGGATTCCCCAGGAGGCTCAGGCTCCTCTGGGGCATCTTGCACTATAAACACAGGGATATTAGAGCATTAGAGCAGTGATCATTAAACCAAACACTTGCACTCCTTACTGTGTTCTCTAATGTATCATTCTACATCTTACACAATAAAGTCCCTTCCCCACATGCAGTTTTATTTGGTAATGCAATTTATTTACATAAGCATTTAAACAGGAAAGTGTCAATGCAGAAACCAAAGTCTACAGCAATTTCCCTCCATGGGAAGTAGTAAAATACTCAGGAAATTACCAATAGGCTTCATGTGTTTTCTGAGTCTATACATGATCAAGAACAGTCTAGATGACCAGCTGACAAAATCCAATGTTTCCGTGACTGAGTTTTACATTTCGTTTTAGGAGCGGAAGAATCACAGGGGTGTATTTTTCTCCATAATCTTAGAAGAAGATAACAAAAATGTACATTGTCACATGCATAGCTTTAACAAGAAAACAGTTCCATTATATTTAAAGCTTTTTAAGAATGTATAGATTTTATGGTATGTATGAAAACACAGATCTGTGCATGACCCAAAGCTCAGACTAGTAAAAGTATCTTGATAATATCCCAGACTTTGACAATGTCAGGGTTGATTCTGGTTGATTTTTTCTGTTTTTAGAGTACTTGGCACTCACTTCACTTCAGGAATCTTTGAGTTCCATACTTCTCCAAATTCCTTCTATTGTTATTTCACTACATAGTGTAACCCAGTGGAGGACAGGTTTCTCTGTGGCCGGATCACAATGCATTTCTGGAAAGCTGCTTTGGGATTTGTTTGTCAGACATGAAGTGCCCCTTTCCTGAACATTTTACTGTAGTTGTACTCCAACACATCTATTCCAGGTCAAAAGTGTATGCTGCATTACAGCAGCAAAAACAGTAAAATATGAAGCGCTGGGGTGCTGCAATAGTGTGGTGGTTCTCATTCTTCCTCCTGGGGTCTCCCTGCCCTGCACATTTTAAAGTTTTCCTGTGGATCCTGTGATCTTTGTCACCACCTAGTGGTCAGTCATTCTCCTACATGCAGAAAACATGGCTATTTTTCTCACCTGTTGGTAGTTTAATATTGGACCACAGAACCACCTCTGAACAGCCAAAATATCGCCCTTTCTGTCAGGGGTTAGCAGCTGTTACTGATGAGATCGATACAATGGAATCTCCTAACAAAGCAGTTTTGTGATGATGCAGTTATTGTTGCAGTTCCACTTACATATTCTAAGAAGCCTATATTATAGCAGAGGAACATTATTCTAAGAGACCAAAGAGCCATACTTGTGTATCTTGGAAATGTGTGTATCTTAGAATCTACAGGTGCTGGTCAGCTGGTGTTGAAATTTTATGTTGAACCTTATGCTGCTCGCTGCTGGAACCAACTGCCCATCAATATCAGATCTACACCAACAGTAGCTATAAAAAGCTACTAAAAGCTACCATACTATTCTGCCTTTTAAATATCTGCACTTTGGTCACACTTTTAATCCTCTTTTGTTGATTTTCTTTTGTTTATTTTACTTCCTACCATTTTTGTTTCCTGATTTATTAATATTTTTCATTCTAATTCTGCAAAGCACATCTACGGACCTTTGTGTATGATGCTGGGCTATGCAAATAAACTTGACAAATAATAAAGCCCTGCCTGTAGAATGATTGTCCTCATCAGTATCCAGCTCCTCTGTGGCATTGGCCAGAGGTGCCATGGGCTCGTCGTCTCTTTCTTCTCCATCTGAGAACTCCTGTGTGGGGGTACCTGGCTCCTCCAAGTTCCCTCCACACGCAAGGCCAGACCCTGCACACAGCAACAGAAGAGTCTATAAATTGCCTTGCATAAACATTTTCTAGGACATGGTTCAGCTAAAAACATGAGAATATGTACAATTTCCCCCTTAAACCACATCCAAGTTGTTGAGCAAAGACATGCCTGGAGACCAAAGTCAGCTTCTTTACTTGTGCACTAGAGCTACCAGACAGCTGAAGCTAATAACTAATAAAGGTTACAGTTACTGAATAGCATGCATAAATCATCACACACACCTTAAACTACACAGAAACGTTAATCTATATGGCATACTGCAATCTTTAAAAAATGACAAAAACATTTCTAACAGGGCTTATGAAGTCATCATAGCACAGCATGTTGATCTGATGTCATATGCTGAGCCCAGGAGAACAACATCTCAACTTTTCTAGAAGAAATTCAAAGTTTTCTGAAGTTTTCTGAAGTCTGAAGTTGCAAAATCCAAGACAAGTTCTAGTCAAAGGAAGACTGTTAGTCTCGTAGCTTATGTGCAAAACTTGTGAAGCAAACCCCAGACAGCTAATAGAGTATGTTTGGAGTGAAGGGAAGTAGTGTAGATCTGATTTTCAGCAGGTTTCAGTCTAAAAATAACATCTAATTAAGTATTTATCAGTATAGGAGTCCTGGGCTGATGCTTACATTTAATATTTTTTATGTAGAAACTGGGACCAGCTCCCACTGGATTAGCATTACAGAGAAATGCAATATTTTTTTCATAAGGATTTAAGTGCAGCAAAATACATAAAACACCAGCAATTTAAAATAGTAACCCGCCATCACCCAATCATCAAATATAGGCTTGAATTATTGGTCAAATCTAAGCAAAAGAACTAACATTTGCATGTCGATGCTGATATGATGACACTATCACTGTGCATACTTAATATGTGGTTTAAATGTTTTGAAGGAGCTTTTATTTACTAATGTGGCTAACCCCACCATAATATCATCTGCCAAATTATTTACACAGAAATATTTGTCTGAATAGTCTCTCCATGTTCCCTCAGGAGGGAGACAGCCGACCTCTGTTGCTGTCATCACTCTCTCATAAATTGCCTACCAGCTCCCCCAGTGGTCTTACAGTGTGAAATGAGCTGGTTCCAGAAATCTGTATGCTTAGAGCCAGGCCACTGTGAACGCAGTGTGTGTGTCCTTTTCTCACCTGTGCTCGTCTCTGCCAGGCCTTTTCTTATCAGCTCATCCCGAGGCTGCCGTGCTGGCACTTTCCTCTCCGCACCTGTAGGGGGCATCACACTAGGTTAGATGGCAAAAAGAAAGCAACCACCTCCAATACCGTAAAATAGAAAAGTAAAGTTAAAGAAAAGTGGTCTCTTATAGTCACTCATGAACACACCATAGCACACAGTGTGAACAGTGTGAAGTTCATTCTCTGCATTTAACGCATTCATCAAGTGAAGCAGCTGGCTGCCACCCACAGGGGGCATCCAGGGAGAGGGTGTTCGGACATTATCTCAGTGGTACCACTAGCTCTCCTGGGATTCAAACCCACAGCCTTCACACGGGCAACTCCCTAACCACTAGGCTACTAGCTCCCTTAGCAACCACCTAAAATACAATATGAACTGCCTATCAACACTTTAGCAAACACTGCCTATCCACAAACTTACCAACCACCTTGCACCTAGCAACCATCCATCAATCGGCTAAAATGCCATAGCAACCATCTAGCAACACCCTCAAAGGTTTAATCTGCAATCTGTAATATCCATACAGTCATTTAACTTCATACAGAAGTTATAAAAGTCAGTCAAGGGTGTGAATAATGGTGCTCATTTGGTTACCATTCTTTTAAAATTTATTTAATGTGACAGTTTAGTTTGTCTTCATTAGGAAAAAATACTAAACAAACATATGACAAGAGGAACCATGGACACAGAAGTGGAATATAGTCAATAAAAACAATTAAACTGTTAGAGCAGGGCCTCGGTCTGCTCTAACAGCCACAGCCCTGCTGAGATTAGTGTTTACTTTAACTTGCAAAATGATGAGCTGAGTCAGGTGCATTTAATTAGAAGTAGCTCAAAAGAGCTAATGTTAACTAACTCCTTGCCTTGGCTCATCATATACAGGCCTGGCTGAGTGAAGCAATGCTGAAGGAGAATTTACACACTGGATTTGCATACTGGCCCCCTTAATCATCAATTAAAATGAATCAAATGCGTAAACTGAACCATGACAATCGGATTAAATCAAAGAGGGTTTTTTTTTTACACCTTTATGGTCAGTGCACTGAAGCGCTCTTACCTGTAGAGCCTTGCCTTAACTTCTCGTTTTTCTTTTTCCTCCACTTCCAGGGCTTGAAGATGCGTCCCAAGCTGGCCAGCTTGCTGTTGCGGCGTATGGGGGGTGTACGGACCCCCGTCACCAGGCAACCAGCGTGAAGGGTTCTCTGCTGCTCCATAACATCTAGTAGAGAGAGAGGAAAAAAACAAACGCTGAGTGAGAACCGCAGCTGCAAAAGCTGCAAAAGGCAGAGGGATTCTGTGCGAGACGGTGAATGACAAGAGACATAGAAAAAAAGTCATTTAAAGAAAGATGGTCATTAATTGAATCTCGGGACACTTGTACTTTACCCAGAGGATTCTCTCGCAGAAGTCAAATCTGGGTCATCTCCCTGCGGCTACACTTTTGTTGTAATTAACCCATTGGACTGAAACAGTCTTTCAAAAGGAACTACAGTGTCTTTCCAAATGAAAGCGAGCAAACCCTGCAGAAAAACAACCTGAGAGAGAGAAACCAAACCAAGCATGTGGACTGCCGAATCACCATTAGACAGCAGTGAATTACTGTGTCTCACAGCCCTGCATGCTCCCTGCCTCGCTAAAGTGAACAAGCCTGATTTTCATCACTTTCAGAAGAAAGAGCTCGTTCACGGGCCGATGCAGAAGGAGCGCATTGTGTCTGACTGGCATGACCCAGACAAATCTCTCCACCGCATGTAAGCAAATAACCCAAGCACTTTAAAGTGACAATTCAGCCACAAATCTGCAGTTTCCCCCTCCACCTGGCTGAAGTAAATCTGTCTGAAGTTTTCTTTATTCAGTGCTCCACTAGTCTAATATAGCGAGTCTAATATAGCAAAGAAGTAAATTCATATAATATAGCAATATTGCTATGGGTGAAACTGTACAAAATACAGAAAGACCTTCAGGATGGTAATACCACCTTTTTAAAGCGATATACATCTGTCCATTTTATAGAGCTCAGTATGCCATGCAAAACCACATAAAGAAAGTTATGTCAACTCAACTTAGTTTAACTCAAATGATTAAAAACATGATGATGGATGGTGAGGTTTTATCTCAAATCTACACAGCAGTTTCAATGAGATTTTCCAAAATATTAACCATGACTAAGCTTTAATCCTTGTCTGGGAACCCAGCCTTAATTACCCATGGAAACAAGTCAGTTCTAATTTGGCCCTGGCCTCTTTACAACTAGCCCAAATCATACAAATCACTTTCCCAAGCCTCACCCCGAGATTACCATCCTAATCCATGCCGGTTGCCAGCTTTATGCATCAGTGCGGAAGACAGACGTCCGCTGTCTTGACCACAGTCAAAAGACAGGCAGCTCTTGACAAGATCACTAGATTGGGCCCTCAGAGAGAGCTGTACCACAAGACACAGTGCAGTGTATGGAGGAGGGGGGGGGGGCGCTCTCTACAGCGCTGCTGCAAGAGGAGGCCTGGGAGGCAACTAGGACGGAAATAGGCTCTCCCACTCAGTCTGACGGAGACAGAGCGCTGACACTTCAGGGACGGCGCAGATGAGTCGTGGGCTGCGCCGTGAGCACAGAGCTCTATCTCAGTCTCTGGCTTTGCATTAATGTCACACATACTGGCTCAGAAAAAAAAAAAAAAAACAACACTTGCTCAAACCTGATGAAAGACCCAAATATGAAACACTTAAGTACGAATGTCATATAAATAGTGACAGATCCGTTTGTAAAGAGCGTAGGACTGCCACCTCTGATCTGATGCAACCTGTACAGCAGGAGTTACTTGCAATGTGACCTGCAGCAGCTTTCCTGTTTCTAAAACATTAATCAGAATTCAGAATGTATCATTACATCTCAAGCACGAACAGTGATGCAGGTCGGATATCCACATTGCTTCTTTTATTTGCTTCACATTAGTTTCTGTATTTGCTTCTACCTGGGGCTATGCGGCTAACATTGCTTACAAACACAAAATTTTACTACTCACTCATATTGAAATACATCCCCAACCTGTCCAACTTGCTCAAACCACTTCCAGTTCTTCCTCAAGGTGTTGCAGACTTGTTGATGAGGTTTAGAACACAGTATGACTAAATATAAGCTAAATGAACAAAACCTCACTGCTACTGGCAGCAGATAATACCTGGGCTGGTATTCACAAAGTAGTTGTTAGCATTACTGATCTTGTATTAGATACCTCAATATTTAACCGATTAATAAACTGATTCTAGATCAGCGCTCCTTCCCTGTAGGTGATGTGTGAAGACAGACCCTAGTGTGTGAAGTGGCTGAGGTTTTATTCATTATTATGGTTTACCGCATGGTAAACAGTGTCATAAAAGACATCGACAAGTCTTCTACCTTAACAACCAGCTGAATGAAGGTTGAGGTTTAGCTCCGGTGCTAAACTCCAAACCTCTACTGACTGGAAAATTGTGTAAATTGTGTACAAATTTTGCTGT
Source organism: Nannopetersius ansorgii (assembly GCA_037974605.1). Taxonomy (NCBI): domain Eukaryota; kingdom Metazoa; phylum Chordata; class Actinopteri; order Characiformes; family Alestidae; genus Nannopetersius; species Nannopetersius ansorgii. The sequence goes on from JBBPDE010000134.1 coordinate 9,877,514, forward strand.
AACAGCTTGTTAATTCTTGACTAGAGGAGGTTCTGGGATACATTATGTAGTGTAACTATGCACAGAAAAACAGAATATTTCATGCTAGGTTGCAAAGAACATCATGCATGTGTGACTGAAGTTACCATGAACACAGTTCTGCTATAGGTAGGAAACCTGATCAGCACTCCAGTATTCTGCATACTGTCCAAAAAAGCTACATTGCAAGGTTTCATTCATTTTTACAGCTCAAATATAGGATCCTTAACCACACTGAAGAGTCTGTACCACCCTAATGAAGAGTGGAATGCTTACGGAGTAGGGAAAAGCTTTGGGTATGTATTTACAGCAGTAATTTGTGTGACAACTGACTTAAATTTGTTTGCAATTTTACCCTTGCAGCTATAGTGCTAAGCTGAAGAAGCAACATTTGGACTTGGCTGATCGTATACACATAAGTAGAAAAACATGCAAGTTTGATGTTTTGTTTTAAGCATCACATAACGGTTCAACGATGTGTTTAATATTGTCATGTGGAAATCTTTATCATTCAAGTTTTAAATAAGAAGGGGAAAGCATTCTTAAATGTAATATATGTTAATGTTTTATATATGCAAATGTCTTAAGCACCTATGCAAATTGTTTAAAGCCATTTTTTTCACTGTGTTATAAAGTGTCTTTCTGCCAGCAAAGTTAACATTAGAATAAATGCAAACAAACAAGAAAACAGTAAAAATATTATTGATTGTAAAATAAGTAATTGTTATTTTCTGAGTTGGTGAGGAGAACACAGGTTCGGTTCCAGATTCCTCCTCGATTCCTTCAGCCATTTCTTGAATTTGTGAAACTCCAAACAGCAGCTCCTGATTTAATTTAATAAAGGACTGATTGAGTCAAACCAGGTTTCTGACAGAAACTACAAGTAATACTGGACATCCACAAGGAACACAATAGTTGACTGTACATAAAATCACTATTTACTGTATAATATTTATAATTTCTCTTTAATTTAGTACACTTGGTAATATTAATGTGAATTATTAAAACTCCCTGCTTTAAACATTTTAATATTTTCACAGGTAACTAAGACTTTCACAGTACTGTACTTTTTTTCCCCACTCTAATATGTCTACAGAGTGCAGCCCTAGTTCCAGTATCACAGCCAGCAGAGAAACAGAAGCAGAATTCGCTTTTTCCAGCAAGCTGTTCTTTCTACTCTCAATGACCCCTCATCTGTTCAACAATGGCTTAGCCAGTCACTAATCCTGTTAAATCATCCAGGCTCACTCTGGTTTGTCTACACTTTACCCATAATAAGAATAACGTGCTTCACTGAGCAAGGATCAACAGCGTCACCCTCGCTAATTACCTCACTGAAGTAATAACTACAAAATCCCACGCACTAGCCTCGAATACAAAACAGCCATATTACACTGTGTGCTATTTTAAATGTATTATGAAACGATGCAGGCTACAGTCGGGCATTATAATGGACAAGCTTGCTGGAGGTGTGTCTTTTGAGAGATTCGTGGGGGGTTGCTGCCCATGGCCTTCAACGACAAGAAGCAGGTCAAGCGGCTCAAGTCTGGTCTGCCCGACTAAACCAGCGGTGCAGAATCCAGGTCAAGCCTTTTAGTTGCTGCAGCTAGCGCGCACACCCTGGGTCAGACTGGCGTTGCCATGGTTACTGCTCCGGATGCTGCAGAAAAGCCCCTCGGAGGCAGAGAAGCACCATAGCATGAGAGGAAAACTGGGGGTTGCTGGGCGGACGGGGAGGCTGTTGCTACGCAGAGTGACAAGGAAGCCCAACGCAGCCAATCAGAAGCCAGCAATGCATAATGCAAGTCAGGCATCCCTCTATTTTTAATCGGGGCATGGTCCGGGGGATGTTGCTGTGAAAAATTGATAATAGTGTGCTGGAGAACAGCTGGGGAAAAACATAAAAATCTGTAGCTTTAGTGCACTGCCACATTATACTGCCTCCAAATGCAATGCTCACTGGTACTAGGCTGGAGAGAGACATGTGCATGGCAAATCTGCACTCATCCTGACGTTATGCACAGCATGTGCTCACAGCAGGATTCTGCCCAGCAAAGTCTGTCAAACATGCTCATATATATCTGACCTTTCATTAATGCAATGCCCTATTCATTCAATACACTAAATTCTAAATGCCATTCCTCAGTTTTCTGCTCTGACAGCACTACATTTTTCCACTAATGAATGACGCACATGGGCCAAATGCATTGTAAAGTTCCTGCCAAGTAGAGGAGAGCAGTGCTGGGAGCAGTGCTGTATATCAAAACAATGATGTATTTTAAATTACTGTCAAAAATACAAATGAAAAAAAAAAGGTGTCTGAATAAAGAAAATATAAATAAATGTATATTAGAAAATAGATATGCATTAGAAAATAAATAATACAATTTTTCAATATATTATATACATATATATTTAAATATCAATACATATATATTAGAAAATAAATGTGCATTAGAAAAGAAATAACACTATTTCCTTAACAAATTATATAAATGTTTTAAAAAGTTACGGACTTGATCACTTTTTCTTCCAGTTAGTAAAGATCATAATTTTAGAAGGTCATTATTTAGAGATATTAAGCGAATCTCTCTTGAAAATAAGTCATTATTTTAAGTCAAGATTCTATCATACTGCTGCTAAAGACAGAAGGAGGAATAAAAAACCAGAGCCTACCCGGGGAGGAACGGACTCCCAAATTAAGTGAAGGAAAACATGTGCATGCTGTGAGTGACTTAAAATTGAAAGCAGCAGCCCTGCACTTCACACACACAGGCACAAACTCTTCGTTTAACTAACATCACCAACAGTCCTGCAGTCAGAACACATTTACATTAATACACTGTTCAAAAAAAAGAACACACTCACGTGTCATTTTGTTTTTCCCCCTAAGACAATGTTTTAATCGCTGCCTCTCCCTTAACTGGAAACCTGACTCTCCCTCTTCCACAGCTGAGCTTCTTCTACTTCATCTTTAGGCGTGGTGGTCCCGAGCATGCCCCTCACTCCCTCTCTTGTCAGTGCGAGAACGACAGCAGAGCTCTGTCTTTTTTTTTATCTTGAATGTTCTCCAGGCATTGAGCTTGGGCAGATAAAATCACTACAGCACGGACAAGACTGTCGCCCTGCACTGCTGGAAAGAGCTCTAGTCTGCATGAGCCGTCAGCAAATCTGCTCACTCGTGCATGTTCACTTCTCCCTGGAGCAACCCGTCTCTTGTGTACACTATGTGGACAAAAGTGTTGGGACACAATTGTTTTTGCGCTTTGCCCTTTACTTCCAGTGAGGAGCAATCTTAACGCTTCAGCAGACCAAGACATTCTGGACAATGCCATGCTTCCACCTTTGTGGACACAGTTTGGTGAAGAAACCAGCCTGACTGTTTCCCAGAGCACAAAGCAAGCTCCATAAAGACATGATTGGATGAGTTTGCTGTGGAAGAACTTGACTGGTCCACACAGAACCCTGACCTCAACCCCATCCAACACCTTTGGGATGAGCTGGAATGGAGATTGTGGAGACCTTCTCGTCAACATCAGTGCCTGATCTCATAAATGTTCTACAGAATGAATGGGCAGAAATTCCCACAGAAACTCCAAAATCTTGTGGAAAGCCTTTCAAGAAGAGTGGAAGCTATTATAGCAGAAAAGGGGGGACCAACTCCAAATAAAAGTCTAGGTTTTTAAAAACAGTGTCATTAAAGTCCTTTGTTGTAATGGTCAGGCATCCCAGTCTCATTCACTTTTAAATCAAGTTATACCAAAATACATCCACAACATTTATGTTACAGAATATCTTTATTATAGATAGTATAACTTATTGTGAGCTTTAAACATCATGCACTTGGACACTGCTAGCAGCCACTTTATGGACAACAGGGTCTGTTTTCACAAATCACCTAAAGAGTTGTAGTGCTGATCTAGACGCATTTTTTTCTGACAATAACCATTATAAACATTAGGGATCCGATGCAAGATCAGTACTCCTGACAACCCCTTTGTTAATAGCAGCCTTGGTGTTGTCTGAAATGGATGCCTGTAGTGCAGCGCTTCTGTTCATTTTTATACCTCAGCAAGTCTGGACCATCTAAACGAAGAGCTAGATTAAGTCTGAGAAAAGTTTGGGATGTAGGAGCCCAGACACCTGGTGTTTGTTAGTGACGAACCTTCCAACATCTCTAGTGCAAAGCTTTTCCAGAAAAGTAGAGGCTGTTACCACAGGAGGATCAAATATTGATCTCATCAGAGAAAATGTTTGATGAGTATTGTTGTGCATTCTACATTTATTTTGTACATTCATTTTTTTTTTCCAAACAGGCTTAAATTTGCATGTGCACAATATATAAAATGTCATGTAGTGTGCCAGTCATTTAAATTCCATGCTCAGACAGAATACATCCACTAGAAAACCCCTCTCACTTAGTGACTGAGGGTAGCGGTTCCAGGATGAAGGCAAATGGCTTAAAACAGTTGGGGGCTAACATGTCTAGGCCCAGTGGATTCAACTGGGAAAACCACAGATGGCAGTGGATTGTGTCTGCTCTGGCAAACAAATCCACTGAAGCCAGGCCATATTTACTCCAAATCCTCTGGAGCACCACAATGTCTTAATTTGTGATTCAAACCTAGCAGATGAGCAGCTCACCATGAGTCAAAGCAGGGAAGCACCAAAACCAGCAGGTAGCAAGCAAGCTGCAGAGAACCCACCAACCCAGTGTTCTGTTCTTGGAAAACCTTAGCCATGTTGTATGACCATGTAACCACATGGCAGTACTACAGCACTGGCAGAAAGTGCTTCCGTGCCAGCTTTCAACTGATACCCTGCTGTTGCCAAACCATTCCCCCAATCTGACAGGGCTATGCCAGGCATGGCCAGTTCCTATGTGAGAAGTTCAACATTACACATGTATCTGCTCCATATCAACATCTAAACAGCTAAAAAAAACTGCTCTAGATACAAGAGGATGACCTCTGAGACTGCTTAAATTATGTGACAAGTGTAGATGTATCCTAATGTCTTGTGTCATTTAGTCAAGGGAGGTCAACAATGTCTCATACATGTGTCGGGGCTCACTGAGACCAGCTCAACTGCATTCAGCTGTTTAGTTCATATTAAAATGTCACAGTAAGTTATACTGTGTCTACACCTTGCTAAACATCATGTCACTTTATAGACAACAGTGTTTGTTTTCACAAATGACCTCAAAATCTTAATGAAGAACTGGATGTAATGTGAGTTCAGTTATCTGCATGTAAGTTGTTGGTGAACCTGCAGCCTGTAGTCCTACAAAACTGTCACAAGGAGTCACAAGTCCACTGTCTGTGCAACCCAGGCTTAGTGTTATTCTCAGTAATGTAGTGCCACAAGCTCTTTTGACTCTTATTTGAGACATTTAGTGCTTTGTATCAGCAAGAGGATGCTGGGAAATGCCAATTGTATGCCAAAACATTCTTCTTTTGACCTGGAACAGTACATCTGGGTCACTAAGCTGTCTAAGTTCCCGAGGGCTCGGGCAAAGAATTGTAGCAGAGGTCACTTTCTAGTGGGATCTTTTTTATAACAGGAGCTGAAAATGTGTTGATGGCGCAACTTCGTTGTTTGGACCCACTTGGGATTGTATGACAGTCAGTTTTTACTAGTTAAAATGTCATTTGGAAGATTCACAAGTGGTTTATTTGTTTAAGAAATTACTAAAAGAAATGTGTTCTCAGGATTCCATTAAAGGTGTTTTGTTAAGAGCTTGCTTCTAGTGTCTAAATGCAGATGCTGCAGTTTGAGTTGTGAGATGGGCACTGCAGGAGAGTACACCATGGGAGTTTGTTTTTGTTGTGTGCACGCTGTGCTAAACATCTCATGATTGATTGAATTTATGTTAGTCAAATAGCCCTGGCCTCAAACCCTGTACAGTCTGGTTTAGGAGACTGTTTCAGACTGGTTTAACACATCTTGCCATGGTTTCATCTCTGGTATTTCCACATCAGTATAGTTTTTTTAACACCACAGTTTTATTTCTGGCCTTGATTCTGATGTTTATCTGATCTAGTTGTTGTTGCTGACTAATGTATTCATTAACTGATTAAGTCATCTGGTTCATGCAACCCTTAGTATGCACAGCTTCAATTGTTCTTTGTCCAGGCCCCACAGGCAGGCAATTCATAGTGTTCCTTCACATCTTCGAGAGCTAGAACTGACCCAGGTAAACTTAGTGGTGGCTTCAAGACTGACAAACCATAGCTTGTCACAGTCTTAGGCCACATAACTCAGGACTATTAAGACATTCAGTATTGCTCAGAATGGAAACTAATAAGAACAGTAGAGGATGCATTAGAGGTAACGTCCTCAGAGCGCATGGGGTCATGTTAGAAAGTGAGAGATTTCATAGCATTACACTTCAAAAGAGTGTTTTAAAATTAACTTAATTGCAGTAATAGTCAATGCAACCTTTATCCTACCTAAAGTAGTAGGTTATTGCCATAAAGGTCCAGCTGTATCATTAGGAGTATGTGTGCTTCTCACTTACCTACCTTGCATGACCAATGGATGGCAGATAAAGATTAATCGTTTAAAGGCCCTTGTTTGGCCTTGACAATTCAGCATAGTTCCAGACAGATTTGCATTTGTATTTGACTCTTAATTGGCATGAAGCTTCTGCATCTGAAACATGAACACACTACAGTCCATGTATGAGTCACTTAGAGCCTGACCTAAAAGATTGTAGACACCAAGGATGAAAAGCCCAAGAACCCAAGAGTTGTATTTACATAGTTTGGGTAAACCAGCAGTAGTGACCCAAGTTAGAGGTGGGGGTTGTGAATCTAGCTAGTAATCAGAGCAGGTGAGTACTGGGCAGGATCCTAAAGCACCTGAAGCACTATTGCCAAGAGCAATCTAGGTTGTCAAACTATATCAGAGGGGTACTTTCCAAGTGAGTAGGGTACTGGTATTACTATCTGTGATGCATGCTATTTCCTTATGCAGTGTGGGATCCATTCAGTCCGGTTTCAAACCAGTACATCATAGACCTTGCAGTTACACTGAAGAGCCAATCTGACCAAACTGAAAAATGAAACCATTTCTACCTCTATTGAAAACATGTCCACTCATCACAAGTGGCAAAAGTGAGATTTTTCAGTTTAAGGACTAAAACTCTCTTCTGATGGTGCTTATTGAAGATGGAATTTTTAAAAACACTAAGACTTTTGGGTTGGATGCAAGAAGATCCTGCCATCAACTAACAAATGCAACAGGAAGCCAGAAAGTTAACATTACTGCTAGGACAGGAAACATCCGTACGTGGTGTACAATGTTTCTGCGCAGTGCATGCTTGATAATTATGGCAATAATACAAACATGATACAATCAGACTTAAGAGGATAATCCTGACTAAAGGAAACTACATAAAACAACAAATGCCATCAAATGCAGACAAGCATGGCTCTTTAAACCTGAACACTTCTTTTTGTTTTAATTACACCTACACTGATTTAAATAAGAACCTACTGGAAAGTCCTCTGAGGGCCTCCGAATATTTCAGCACTTCTGCTCAAGCTCCTGGGTACTAGTTACACAATGTGTTATAGCCTAGTTTCTTTTCATCCAGCGCCTAATTGCAGATAGCCTACAGCGTCTCCTTTATTTCAGTGATCTGTAGCCGTTTCACACAATGTTTCCTATTCATTACACATCTGGGTAATACGAAAAGAGGGTCTGTTGTAAGAACACACATAAGGCCTGTAATATTAGTGCTTCTCTGATTTTACACTGAGGAGCTGATTTTAACTTCTACAGTCCTTTCACTGGCAGCGCTTGTTTACTTCATAGTGACGCCACAGAGACTGCAGCTAGAGGCGCATGTCATATGACTCACTGATTTACTCTAAACAGCAAGGGACAGAACCTGAGGTTGACCGCACCATGGCCATTTCTAGTCCCCGAGACTAATAGAGTGCTATTATTATCTATCTTAGACTAGGAATGACTAATGCTATTACTGATGCTTCAGCATGAACTTCACCTTACAGCAAAAGCCAAGAAACTATTTCTACAAATGGAAAATTGTTTTGTGCAGATGGGAGGTGTGTTAACATGTATGTCTGCTTTTGTTTATGCATTTATGAGTTTTTATTATGTTTATATACAGCCATGGAAAAAAAAGAGACCATATCATTTTTTTTTCTGGTTATTGCTTTTGTCTTTTGTGGGAGTGTGTCTGTGTAAAAATTGCATGGCACTATTGAATACACTCGATTCAAAAATGTTTGGTGAACATTTTTTAAATAATACCTTTAAATATCAAACTACAATTGCAACAATTAAAATAGTGATATTAAGAGCAGAGTGTGTGCATGTGTGACTGTTTCACCCCATCACAAACTGAATCAGGAGTGAAGCTGCTGGAATACAGCACATAGGAAAGCTGCTGTACAAACACTACTGCACTCACAACAGATATGGATGCATTTCATTTCTTTTTTTACACAGTTCTCACTGCAATAGTTCATAAAATAGCAACCTGTGCACAGCTTCAAAAGATGTTTGTGTCTGGGGTATTTGCTGTAACTAAGTAGCAAAGAGGGCCAATAGAAGTAAACAAACTGGAGCCCATGGTGCAGAGGAGGTCCATGGTGAATCATTAGTGGATCACTATATACCTGTGTGTGTGTGTGTGTGTGTGTGTGTGTGTGTGTGTGTGTGTGTGTGTGTGTGTGTGTGTGTGTGTGT
>JBBPDE010000134.1:9886352-9896858 GCA_037974605.1 Nannopetersius ansorgii
TGTGTGTGTGTGTGTGTGTGTGTGTGTGTGTGTGTGTGTGTGTGTGTGTGTGTGTGTGTGTGTGTGTGTACATATGTTTGTGTCTGTTTCCTTTCTGCTAATGACAACATTCACACAAATGTTTCTTATCCAACTTATCTCTGGGCACTACAGGTCTGAGGCCTCTTCCTAAAACATAAAAAACATCAGTATTTCTCCACATTCAGAATATCTGTTTTCATTCAATTTTCATTCCTATCCATATTCAGAATGATTTCAATAAATTTTTGAATAAATTTCATTGTTTCTTGACTAAGCAACAAACCAATGAGATTTGAGTTATCTGTTATGTGAATATATTTATCTAGAGTGTCTTCACAATAAAATAAACATTTTAATTCCAACATCCAATAGGATTTTTTTTTTTTTAAATATGCAAATGTATTCATATTTTAGCAAATCATTTCTTATTTGCAATTTTCCACAAAGTCTCTTGCAAAACAGATATTTGTAAGAATATCACTAATAAACTAACAGATCCTTTGTTTTAAAAACAGTGTTTAAAAAGTGTATGTACTGAACACATTAAAGCAAGAGCCACTTCGTGGTCCTGAATAATATTTCAGTAACTCAGGTCTTCATGACGTGGTGGAGATCGCTGAAAAAAGCAATACAGAGCTGAAACGAATGCAGCTAGCTCAGCCAGGAGTACCGATATCAAAGCGGTCGATGACGCATGGCAAAATGTCAAGAGGTTTGTTTTGTCGCCATATGCCTCCATTTCCACATGAGCTTCCGTGGGCTTGTTAACAAATGGCCAGTGCTAACTAGGCCGTGTTGTAAAATTGATAAGTCCTGGTTTAGTTTTTCTTCCCTCTTTTCTCTCTTTCTTGCCCTCCAACACTCGATGTCTGTCTTGTAACAGGAGCTTCCTTAACTAGGCTTCTCTGCAAGCAGAAGAGCTCTTTAACTGAATGTTTATTGTGACAGCAATCAATGTGGCCCCTGAAATAGAATCCTCTGCGGTTTTCAGAGAGCCTGTCCATGGAGACAGCGTGAACATTACAGGCAGCGTAGGACAGGCCTCAAATATAATAAACCAAAAGGAGCCGAAAGGCTGGATATGCCTCTTGGGAGAAAAGAGTGGTAGGTAACAGTATTGAATGGGAACAGTCTATCACTACTGAGTGTGATCACATCATATATAGAAATGATTGCAGTCAAACAGCAGGCAAGACGGTCTTGCGGTCAGTCCCGAGAGAACGCAAGTGAAGAAGAGTGCTCGCCACAACATTAGCAGCTGTGCAGCACAAATCAAACCTCAAAGAGACCTCCGCAGTTCAAGCTATGCCAGTTAAGTGCTTTACAATTGATTTCCCTACACACCCTAACTGAATAAGAAGCAAAGTATTGATAGGCCGAGAGCACACAGAGGACAAAAACAATCTTGTTTACATTTAGCATTAAATATTCAAGAGCTTTGGGTTTGTAGACGTTTTTTTGCCACTGTTATTCTCCTTAGAGGTTTCTCTCTCATAAAGGAATGCTTCAGTGTTTTATCAGTCTAACCCATATCTGCCACATCTGTGCCATGTGACTGATTGCTATGCACATCAAGTTTGAAACTTATAAAATTGGTCCCAGATCCCCGACAACGCCGCAGCCATTCGTGTCCAGGCCTCATTAGCCTCAAGCACTAAGCTAAAGAAACAATATCTAAACACCAAACATGATTGATCTGTAAGTAAGGATTTTATATATATTTAAAATCCTTACTCATGTATTATACTCATATATCCTTACTCATATATATATATATATATTTTTTTTTTAATACTTAGTTCGTTTATTCCTTTAATAAGCCTGTAAAATTAATCCAATATCGCCGACATATGGTAGACCAATTACCTTAAATGGCTTTATATTATGTTTCATATAACATTTATTATGGTACAGTCAATTCACAGTTCAGGTCGATCAATGATTCAGAACTGGATGCACTCAAAAATGTAAGGATGTATTCAAAAGACAGAATAAAAAATTCTCACAATATTTTGAATGAAAAATGATTACTGTATTCAGTTGTAACACAATTTACTAACTAGAGCTGTAAGCTGGGTTCATGTACGACAAATGAGTTGAATTGAATTAAGTTGTTGACTGCCACTGGTTTAATACTACAAAGAATGCAGAACTAGCAAATATAAGAATTAACAGAATGCATCTTTTCAACAATGCATTTTGTCACATTTTTGCATCGCAATATCATGAGATTTTTTACAACAAAAAATATGGTTACTCCACTAGTTTTAATCATTTTAATTGTTTTATACAAGAAAACTTTTGGAAACCAAAAGTAACCTGAACTCCTTTGCTGTGTTGCTTCCGTGTTCAGACACTAGAAGAAAACATCATGAGGACAGCACTGACGTGCTTTCACATCTGCCTGCACAACACCTGCCATTCTGGTTCAGCCCAATGGTGTTGGAGAGGGTTGAGATCAGGGCTCTGTGTGGGCCAGTCAACTTCTTCCACACCAAACTCATCCAAACATGTTTTTAAGGTGTTGGGGAAGAGTCATGCTGGAATAGAAAAGGTTCTTCCCCAAACTGTGCCCATAAAGTTGGAAGCATGGTGTTCTCCAGAATGTCTCAGTATGTTGAAGCATTAAGACTGCCCACCCCTGGATCTAAGGGACCTAGTCCTTGAAAAACATGTCTACATTTGTCTATGTACTGTAGTTTTAAGCAACTGCCCATCAGTTTCTAATTTCAATAACTTTGATGTGTTGATGTGTTTTTATGTACAGGGAAATGAATCAAAATTATTGTCTTGAGTAAAACAATGAATCACTTAAATAAAAAAATCACTTAAATAATCCTTTAAGTGATGAATATGAAAGGTTCCAAGTTTTATGAGATACCTAATATTATTGATGCTGAACTGTCTCCGCTCCGCACCCACGCTTGCTGAATGGCAGACTGCCGCGGTGTTTCTCATGTGAGCACTTGTGGTTATTTGTTTGTCAAGCCTGACCTCGACCCTTCCATGTAAACTTATTTTCATCAGAAAAACGAGCAGAATGTGTGATTTTCATACATGCGAATTACAGAGGGTCTGTATGAATGGCACCCCGGCCAGACATTTCATCTAGGGCGAAGCTAATCTTCCCTCAGGTCTTCTATCCCATCATCCACTTCTGAATCAGTTGAGTCATCCATATTCATGTACAATATATAACTCCTGACATCAGCAAAGTGCTTCTGACTCAGAGACCTGATCATTCAGACCTTTTTACACATACACATTATGTAGTCAACCATGAGTTATGTGGATACTGATGTGAAATTGATCACAGTGATTAACAGTGTGGCCTTGATGCATCAACATCGTGATGAGCTATTTATGCTTGGAGTGGGTTGAGGGTTTTCGAGATGTATTTACAGAGCAGAGTTAAGTGAATAACAGTTGTGAACTCAGAATGTACATTTGATAAGTTTGAAAAGTAACTAGTTTGACATTGGACAAACTAGTGTGCTCCCATACACACACACACACACACACACACACACACACACACACACAAAGTGTAATGGAAGCACAGCATGTGAACAGCAAGAAATTGTTTTCTGTATTTAACCCCTTCACCAAGTGAAGCAGCTGACAGCCAGGAACACAGTGCCTGAGGAGCAGTGTATGGGGATGGCACCTTGCACCAGGATACCTTAGTGGTGCTGCAAGCAGTCCTCGGATTCGAACCCACAACCTGATCGCAGGAGCAACTCCCTAACCACTACGTCACCAGCTGCCCCACAAAAACCATCCACTGACGTGCTGGAAGCAGGAAAATAAAAAAAATAAGCAAACATGAGGATCTGAGCAACTTTGAAAAGGACCTAGTTGTGATGGTTAGACGACTGGGTCAGATCATTTCCAGCAGATCTTGTAAGGTGTTCCTGGTATGCAGTGGTGAGTATCTACAAATAGGAGAACACTGCCAATTCTACTACAGTTAACAGACAGCCATATTGTCCAACATCATGCTGAATGACGGGGAAGTCTAAAGAGAGAGAGTCAACTGTACTCTTGTCGACTCCCAGCCACAGATGGCTATGGCATCACCAGGGAATGTGATTCTGATAACAGGGTCAAAACAGACAGTTGTGTCACTCGGGAGCTCATGAAAGTCACATCAATAAAACAACTGACACTTTGCCTTCATTTCCTGATGTTGAGATTAAAGTACAGATTTTTATTACAATTAGGTCAATTTGATTATATTTGATTATTTTTTAAAAAATCATTATTTGTGTGTTACATTTCTCAGCCAGTCTGGCAAAAATTACCACTTAAAACATAATTTCTTTTGCTTTCCACAATGCTGTGAGGAATTGCCCCAGAAGGAGATGCAGTGGCTGGGAAAAGGGACGCTAGCCAGCTATCTGAGGCCACGTCTGGCACTACTTCATGTTTTGCCCCGGAGGGTGAGGTGACAGAACAGCTAGAACTTGCTCATGTCCTTCCACAGGAACGGAATGCTGCTGCATGAAGGACTTGGACATTAGGTGTACCAGCCCGAGTCTGAAAGGGGGCTGGAAACACCGCAGTGCTGCATTACAGCAAAGCCATGAGCTAACACACACTAGGGAGGCCTGGCAAAGCTTCAAAGCTGCGTCCCCTTAGAGGATTGCGAATTGATTAGCGTTACAAAATATACCTTGTTTTATGCTAGGTGTTTCAGTCAATAACGTAATGTGAAGCCATTGAACATTTTCATGCTGACTGTGGTGTATAATGCCAAAAACCTGTCTACATAATTTATAATGCTTTACAGCCAGATGCTAACTTCATACGCTCTAAAGAGAAGACTCGTGTTGTTTGAACCTCATCCCAGTCAGCTGCATCTGTAGCATACAGTCAGGTCCCACAGGCGATAATTGAGATGCAGAATTGGAAAGAAAATCCACTGAAATAACGAAATCTGTTAAGAGTTAACAAGTTTTCTGTTCTTTTACTAAGTACAGAAAAACATCCAAACTGAAAAAACAACATCAGCTGTATGGCACAGATGTAGCTGACAGAGGTTATGATGAAATACACTGGAGCATTCCTTTAAAAGACGCTCAGTTATCACAGAGTGACAGCGACAAGACACCCCAGTTTTGAAGGAGGTTTCTGTATGGAGCTGTGAAACAGTGTGAACAGACTGTAATCCTGCTGCAAGCAAAACTCTTAAAACACCAGGAATCGCTGTGAAGTTACAGCATCTGGAATAATGCAATCATAAAAAAACATCCGCTGTAAAGTTGAAGTTCTGCAGAAACGTGTAGTATCAACATGTTTATTATTATTATTATTATTATTATTAACAATAATAATAAGATTAATAATAATAAAAATATATATACTACTACTACTACTACTACTACTACTACTACTACTACTAATAATAATAATAATAATAATAGTAGTAGTAGTATTTTTTTTTAACACAGAAACATTTAATTTACAGTAAAGAGAAAAATAATACTGGCTTCTTTTTCATAATTAACCAGGATTTTAGGTTTGTTAATTTATTTTTACACAGAACATTTCAGTTTTAATTTGATTTACTGTTAAACATTTATGCAGCGCTTTTTATGACTGGTATACCAAAACCTCCCATAAACAGAGAGGTGTGCTGTACCGTGATGTCAGATAGGGAGTTTTGCTTACTTAGACAGCAGCAGTGATACATACAGAAATCATTTATAGTCTTTGTTTACTGGTGAGTTGTTGTTTACTGAACAAAAGGAAAACTTAACATTCCATCGTTCCAATTTCTGTGGACAAAATTCTAACTGAAACTCCAAACAGACAAATAGAAGCCATGTCCTGGATTGATAACTTATTTTAATCATTTATACTGCAGTTCAGCAATCAAAACTCAATCAATGCCAAACAAATGAATGTGTATTTGTTTTTTTTCTTTTTGTTTAAACACTATTTTCCCTTTTTATAACTAAAAAAGGAACATAATTAATATTTAATATTCTGATTATTCAGAGTAGCCCCACTTTAGCTTTTTATAGAATTTAAAATGTATGTAGCCATCAGAACTCATGTTTTTGACAGTGGACAGTAGACATTATGACCCTACTGTATACCAATATCTACCTCACACACACACAAACAGCAAACACACAGCAGCTAATACGATAAAAAAACAAAAAAAAACATCCGCCTTTGGCAGCGTTGCAGGATCCAGATGTCAATGTCTCTGAACATCTGTGCACATTTTAGAAACCTCTGCTCTTCAACTCACAGATTCACGGATTATTTCAACCTTTTCACAACCCAAGAAACAAAAGAGCTTTACAAAGCAGCCTAACAAAGTAAGCTGTGAGACAGGCCTGTGTTTATCCTGTTGTGTAACAGAAAAGGGTAAAACAGTAAGACAGAGGCCATCTCTAAAAATATACCCTACACTTTCCATGTAGTGGAAAATATCCCATACACTCTTATAATCCTACAATGCGCCACCGTTAGTAACAAAACAACTATATAACCAAGCGTACATGAAAACCCCACAATACACTGTGACATACAATGGAATAGAATTAGTGTTGAAGTAAAATCTCTTGAGTATTGGCACGTCTAGAAATTCTTAAAAATTTTTACATTTTTGAAGTCCACCACGAAATATGAATATTAATAAGTCTACACAAAGACCACATTCCTTTAACCACTTATGAATGGTGGGAATATTACGCTATACACAAAAATGAAACAATGATAGGATAGTTATATGAGTGGCAAAATGTTCTCCAAAGATTATCATTGGAGATGGTAGCCTTCTAGATACACATCTTCGTCAACAAACATTTTGCAAAGATGTATCAGAAGACGTCGAAGACATCAGAAGATGTATCTTTCATCTAATCACTAAACACATTGGTTAGCTCATTAC
Source organism: Nannopetersius ansorgii (assembly GCA_037974605.1). NCBI lineage: Eukaryota > Metazoa > Chordata > Actinopteri > Characiformes > Alestidae > Nannopetersius > Nannopetersius ansorgii. Next base: position 9,893,281 of record JBBPDE010000134.1, read on the forward strand.
AATTCTGCTGGGTATCCTTGAGTCCTGCACTCATGTGAATGTTACTTTGTTATCTACCACCTATCTAGACATAGTTGCAGACCAAGTGGACCCCTTCATGACTCCAGTAATCCCTAATGGCAGTCTCTTTCTGCAGGAGAATGTAAATAAATTGGTCAGGAACGGTTTGAAGAACACGACAAAGACTTTGAGTTGTTGACCTGACCACCAAATTCCCCAGATTTAAATCCAATCAAGTACATTTGGGATACAGTGGGCAAACTTATCTGATCTATGGTGGCCTCATTTCACATTTTACAACATTTAAAGGATCTGCTGCTAATGTCTCAGTGCAGATATCACAGCTCACCTTCAGAGGTCCTGTGCATTTGGAGAAGTGATTAAATTTGTTCCACTTTGGCTATATTTAAACAAAGCTACTGCAATTTTTTCAATACTGTTCTTACTGTATGCACAATTCTTACAAATACACGAAAGAATCAGTACTTAAGCTGCTATTCACGTTTGGTTATACTGTGTATACTGGTTATGCTGTCTATACTGCCACACTGTTTGAATCAGAATCAGAATCAGAAAATTTTATTTATCCCGGAGGAAATTGTTCACTGTTTGTAAACTTCTATAAATACTCAAACTTTTAAGAATACTTATTTAAGAATAGACACTTTATTAGTAATTCATGTACTGCTGCTTTCACTTTTTTATACTGTTTACACGGGCTATACTGTCTATACTGTTCTCACAATCACTGCACATTTTATTATACATCATATTTCTATACAATGCACAGAGAGCTGCCCACACACTCAGGACAGGTTAAATCTCACTCTTATCTTATTCTATACGTCTTCATTGGCACTGTTTCTGTTTTGTTTGTTGCACAATGCACTATGTCTGTGGCACCATATGTACACTGTGTAATCTGAGCTTTGCCATTTCATCTCTCTGTTTACTTGTATATGGTTGAGATGTCAAAGTGATCTATATTGTCTTTGACTTAAGCCCAACCCCCCGAACAGCAAAAGAAAACACATTTGTAAGTTGAAAGGAACAGCAGGTACTGCCAGGCAGCATCTGGACAAGTGGCAAATTCATTATAAAAATAAGGAACTAAAACATTTTTAATTAGTTGTTAACAGCTAAGAGTTTAAAATTTGTGGGTGAAACTTCTGATATTAGTTTTCATTACATTCATCAATCGTTGCTTGTGTATTTGTGGTACAACTGCATGCACCGAACCGTAATGTCTGTTCCATGGTTCAGGACGAATACATGTACCTTTACTGACCTACTGATCAGTGCATGAAGTTCTATACAGGATATACGACAGTCTCACAGTATATTTCTGTTATGCTGAAATAGCTCTAAAAAAGTGCACACACTCCTTCTCAATGAAAGACGTCCTCTTTACTGCCTTATGATATTGGAAATCTGTGCCTGAGGAGCAGCTCTAAGCTCAAACCTCAGTCTATCCATCTATTTCCCATTTTCTTTCTTTTCTCAATTCCACTCTCTCACTCTCATTCACGTTAGTGTCAGCATCACCCTGCACTCAAAGCAGCTGTGCAGCCTTCTGGTCTAATTACAGCATGAAATAAAAGAGAGAAAAAGAACATCTTCACCTATAAAAAAAAAAATCCTCTATTTTAAGCTCTTAGCATTTCGCCTTCTCCTCTGCTGGTGACCAGAGATGTTTTAGCACAAATCTGTGCTCAGAGCAGCATTTGTACGGCAAATAAATATTTAGCTTTAACATTTGAACTGAACTAAGCAAACAGACATACATACATACACGCACACATGTATATATTTTTTCCCCTTATTACCTATATTAATATCGGCTAACGCTGATGTCAACAAACCTACTATTACTTTTATTTTATTATTTCAATAAAATTACAAAGCTTTAAAAAGAGCTATTTTTAAATCAATGCACTTCACTAACATTGTCATTTTAAGCAGTAAGCTACACTACAGGATAAAATGAATAGCTGACAGCATGACATCTATAAAAATGCTCTTAAGTACCCTAATATAATAAGATTGTTGGACTATTTCTCTTGGTCTACTCATGAAAAGTGGACAGAGTGTAAAGAAAAACCGGTACTTTTAAACCGTGTAAAAACTGGAGTCAGGTTTTGGACCGACAGTGCTGTGTCTGTGCGTTTTGTTTATTTCAGGCATGTTAATGTAGCGCAGAGAGGATCAGGTGGGTGTGTTCTCGTGTGCAGTGTTTTGATGTGCTTCAGCTCTGCAAGCATTTAGGTCAGCGCCTAAAACATTCATGGAGAATCTACACTCAGATGGAGTACGCCTGGGTAATGCCGTCTCCAGCATGTCTTCTTGGTGCAGTATTCTGCAGACAGGCTATATGAATGTAGGCAGCCACCCATACACCAACCCACACACTATTTTCATTGACTCTGTCTGTCTACAGCCCTAGTACATATTCCTCATGGTTCACTGTAACACATGCTGTGCGAAGCCTTCACTCTTCTGATTTTTTGCACAAGAAAAACAAGCTAAGCAGATGAATGAATCTGCCATTAGGGGAGTAACAATACATTGAAAAATGATAATATCACAATGCAAACTTGTGACAGCGTGCATCATAGATGTCTGAAAATTCATTGTGGAGAATTGTGGCATTCTATTAATTATGATGTTTGATTTAACTGGCTGTTTACATTGCTCTGGATTAGAGCATCTGCTAAATTCCGTTAACCTAAACGTAAATGTTGTGTTTAACCAGCCAATCAACCACTCACAATCATATCATTCATCACCCCCTTCTCCTTCTAGCTCTAGTTTTATCATCAACTTGTGCCACAAGCGGCATCGTTTTTCAGTTGAAATATTGTGAGAATATTCACAGCCTCTTGAATCAAATAGAATGGGACCATGGACTGAGTGTATTGTTACACTCCAGTTATTTATTATGGAAATCTGTCTTTGCATACTTTACTAGTGCCCAATTACTGTTTATTAGCTGGATTTTGCATTAACATATTGCATTATAGCTGGATTGTGCATTAACATATTGCAGTTTTTTTCATGTTCAATGAAAATTGTATTATAGAATAATGTCATTAATTCTGTTCCCTGTACAGCCTGTGTTAAAGGAAGTTTACTTAGTGTTACAACTGTGCGGTCTCTATCGCATAGTCCTTCGCCTGAGTACTAGGGGTAACTGAACTCGGGATAGGGTGAGTATGAATGTTCCGTGTGAGGGAGTGGTGCAGGGGGATCTGGCAACCCGAGGGCTGTCAGAACCACCTGCACAAGTTCACCTGTCTTGTGTGTAGTAATTAGGAAAAGGAAGTGTCTGCATCGTGTGATTGGTGGAGAGAAAGGGTTGTGTGTGTATTTATTTCCCAGTCGATCCAGAGAGAGGTTGTGTGGACACCGTTCTCCTTTCTGTTCTTCTTACTGTGGAAGGACTAGGAAGCTGGGGTGGCAGAAGCACAAGAAAGTCGAGGAGTCAAGAAAGACTCTTTCAGCAAGGAACAATAAGTTTGAAATCGCATCCGCTGCGACGTGGTCGTGAGTACCTTTGTGACAGCAAGTAAGGACTAATA
>JBBPDE010000134.1:9899518-9926706 GCA_037974605.1 Nannopetersius ansorgii
TTATTTATCAGCAGATATTGATATAGGCTCACCATTCCCATATCAGTCCACAGCTGAATTAATTGTTCATTTTATACCGCTAAAGAATAAGACAGAAAAAGCAATCATACTAAGTGAACCCACTAAGTACAGCACTGTGCAAAAGTCTTCTGAAATCTGAGATCATTTTTATTTGGACAGTTTGTAAAAAGTAAAAATCCATACACTTATCCGAATCAAGTTCACAAGGTTACTGTTAGGGTTTGCTGTTAACATGCAATTGTCTCTGCATTGGCCTGTTATTTGGAAATCCCCATGCAATGGCCATTAAGTGCCAGGAGTCTAAAAGAACATAACTGGCTTTACTCATACCGAGTGAGTAGGATGGTCCTTCTTCTCCCCCATCATGCAGATTTGAAGGTGGCAGCTGAACTGCATAGATTAAAAAATGGTATGATATTTTTTTAATACAATCTCCAGGTTTTCAAATATTTCCTAAAAAGGTATGTGGTCATTATTATAACTAGGACTGACTGTAAACTCCCTCGAATTCAGATCAAGCATGGAGTTCAAGAGCAGATCCATTTTGGATGGGGCGAGGGAGGACAGGCGGGTATGCAGACACAGCACATTGTCTTTCCTGTTTTCCACAGTTTCTAATACTTGCAAGAGCATTTTTCATCTCCGACAGATACATTTGGCAGTGCATCTTTCTTTTAACCTTCGTCTTTAGCTCCATTTTCTTAGTCATCAGGGGAGCAGGTAGGCAGGTGGCCAAGCTCTCAGCCTGGGATGGGTCCTTTTTTTTTTTTTTAGAGCGGATCATTTCCGACAGTCCCCTGACGAAGCACGTGGCAAGAGCCCAGTACAGTCTTCTCATTTGTATGCCCTGTATTGTATCCTCAGCTGTAGCAGCTACAACACAGTTTGGAAACACAGTTCTCTTTTCATTTACATACATCTCTTTACTATACATTGTATTAGTGACATAATTGAATTGGATCATTTTAATATTTAGTTTTTTTCCAAATACCACAACAACTTAAATGTGGATTTAAATCTTTGTGTTAATTTAATTATAATTACAAATATTTTATCTATTTACAAACATCTGATTGAGATTTGATCAGTACTTCTGAAATACATGACCATGACCTTTTTGCTACATAAATAACTGCAATTCATGATTTGAGACTAAAACCGCTAAAGCGCATGATTAGCTTTATTGTTTAGCTTGATTAGCTTTAAGCCAGATGATCACTGTTCAATCTCAAATGGACAAAAATTGCTCTGCACAATAAAGAAACACCACAAACAATGTTACTCACTGGTGCTCTCTAAAGATACAGTAATCGTGATTATCTCAAGTAAACCTGATTATGTTTATCATGTTCGTAAAATGTATAATAATCAAGCGATTATGTTAAAATTATGACAGGGCTAAACAAAATCACTTTTATTAGAACATCATTCTCTCAGTGTCTTTATAATCATCTACAGCTCTGTTTAGACACATTTAGATACTCCGTTTAGACACAGTGGAGGTAGCTCACTGTGCCTCCGGATCAAGAGGTTGTGGGTTCAAATCCTACCTTCAGCATACCACCACTGGGTCCCTGAGCAAGACCCTTAACCCCAAGTTGCTCCAGGGAGACTGTAGTTAGGGAATGAAAGTCGCTTTGGATAAAAGCGTCTGCTGAATGCCATAAATGTAAATGTAATAAACGTAAATTTTATTACTTTCCAACTTCCTGCCAATGTACACACTAGAAACCTGTGATATTGTACACGACTGGCTTATTAAAATAGTTTTACACATTTATCTTCAACTACATTTGCTTTATATTATTAAATAACCTTTTTTTGAACAGTAGCATTGACCTAGTGTGACCAGGCCTGAAGGATTGTGAAAAGAGATTTCCCATGATCAGCACAGTAAAATGGAGACTGATCTTGCATATGAAATGTACTGTATACGTGACCTGCTTTTTATTGGCGTCTAGGCCTCATAGAGACTCTCTAATGATGCCAGCCAAGACAGCGTGCCTGCTCATGCATTAGAAGTAATCAGCAATGACAAGACCTAGATTTTTGCCACTGACACACGCCCAGACACACAGCGTTCAGGCTACCGGTTTGACTGGAGAAACCTCACCAAGGCTTTCCAAATTTTACTGGGGAAGATTCATGACATCCAAACATCCTAAGCATTTGCAACTAACAAGGTCTGCAATATCTAAGCAAGGATCAGGCAACCATGAATCCGCAATACGAATCAGAAGATGCTGATGATGTTTATCTTGTCTATCTTTATATTTTTTGTATTAGTTGTAATTAGTGTACTTTTTATTGTAACTTGTTTTGTTGTGTTGTTTTTGGTCTATTGGTTTGCTGCTCTTAACTTTGTTCTGCCGCAACAATTCAAATTTCCCACTTGTGGGACTAATATAGGTTTATCTCATAATGAACTTTCATTTCTGGGTAGAAATAACTATGGTGTAATCACAAATACTGCAACCATTTTAATTTATTGAGATTTATACTGGTGGTCTCTGTGTACATACTCGGTGCCACATGTGAGGAAGCATTTTTGACAACCAATAAAAGCCCTGGTCCACACCTGTTATCAGCTGCACGTACCATAAACCCCTATTATATACAGCAACAACCGTTACAGCACTGCTGTGTGTGATGTACTCAGCAAACATATGGTATATAAGACAATTCCATGCCACATATCAAAGGCACTGCTGTGCTGAAAATGATCCACTACTTAAAAACACGTCCTCAATGGTGGTCCCAATTAATGAGCAAAGGTGATAACAAATGGTTCAATAAACAGATTAACAAGAGTCTACAATTGTAAATTACAAAGTGTACCTATAGGGTAAGTGAAGTTAACGCAATGGACGAGTGTAGATCGTTGTCCTAATTAAGTGGTTTGTCTGTGTTCTACTTACATAATTAACACAAGACCATCTGAGGAAACATGGTCAATACTGTAGTATATTTAAAGGAGGCTACAGTGTGACAAACTATCTTAGAAAGTAAACCTGACTGTAGGAGATAACTGTAACTGGATTTCTTCACAATTTGCAGCCCTATTTAACTCCAGCCTATGCTCTCGTTAGAATGCCTTGAATTAATCACCACAATGAATATTCATGCGTTGCCTAAATATAGCCTGACTTTGAATATAAATATGAATAAAACACAAATGTCAGCTATTAGAATAGAATATGGGAGTGAACACGTCATACGGTCTAAGTCAAACTGGCTGGCTCAGGTTACTGTATGTGAGCTCAGCAGTGTATGTCATGATCCTAACCACCGAATAAGAACGTGGAAAATGTAAAGTGTGGGGGGTGCCTTTGATGTGCAGGCGCAGCAGCTTATTTCAATAGGATCAGCTGGAAAATGGGGAGGTGAGTAATCCGGCTGAAGAAGCCCTGGAGTTGCACGGGAAGCAGTAAGGCCTTGTTTTTGCACTGATCTGGGTTCAGTTTCTTCTTCCCTAATCGTTTTTAACAATGTAAGGAAAACTGCTTATGTTCTCTCAGATCAGCTTGTGAAGTGCAAAATCACGACATGCACTTCAGCAGTGTGACGCTCTAATACTCCGCTCAGAGAAGAATCCACTGCATGTGTCATATTTGTTATAATATTAGGACGTCTGTGTGCAAACTGTGATTTCGTTTCATTGAATTGTTCCTTGAACCTGGTTTATAAAATCAGGCCTGAGAGACTACGTGAAAAAACACATATGTTGTTCACCACATACTTGTGGATGTGAATGTAAGCAAAAAAGCACAGCCCAGGTTTACAACACTGGTGTTTTGGTTTTTGCTAAAACTGGCACGTTTACTTTCTACAACACAGGTGTGCGCCAGGCCTAAGAGACTACAGTTGAAAATGAGCCCGTTTGCTAACACTGGCACATTTATTTTCTGCACTGATGAGTACTGGGGCTCGGGGACTACAGCTGGAAATTAGCCAGTTTGTTAACACTGGCCCGGATACTTTCCACAGCACTGGTGAGCACCAGGGCTCAGTGACTACAGTTAAAAAATCGCTAATTTGCAAACATTTGCACATTTATTTTCTAAAGCACTGGTGAGTACCAAAGCCCCAGGGATCACAGTTGAAAATGAGCCATTCATTTTTGCTTTGCTGTACATCATGCCTCAGAGGCTACTGTTGAACCCTGTTGAAGTGCAAACTGACTTTTGGGTTACTTGTCTCTGATATATGAATAAAAAAACATGTGCACATAATACATTAATACAAAAATAACTGCACATAAAAAGCACAGCTTATGCCAGGTCTACAACACTGAGGAGTGCCATGCCATGGGGACTCCAAATATCTTGGCACATTTGGCCCTTTGGGTCAATTATTGTGCGTCTGATATTTCATTAAAAAAATGAATAAAACAAAATAAATGTGAATATAAAATACAGCCTATGCCAGACCTATAGCCATGACTATTCAGTGTGCTTAAATATAAACTTATTAGTGTGTGACGGTGGCTAACTGCACTGTAAGAGAGGTCATGTTAATGTCAGTAACATTTGCTTTTCAATCTGCTGAAGGTGCTGCTTCACTGACCTTCAAGAGCAAGGTGTGAGTCACCACTTCCTCCAGTCCAGGAAGCAACAGCACACTAGACCAGTGTGGGTCCTGCTGTGTGGATCTGTCACTGGCAGAACCACCCAGACTGTGAAAGCTACACTCATCACTAACTCCTCTATGCTGGTTGATTGAGAGAATATGTGATAGGATGTCAGTGGTTGGTTGTTTTGGTCCTTATACACGATGATCAACTTTCATTTCCTTTTTCATCTGCACTTTACATTCACAATTCAGTTCCTTTAATATAAAGGAATTATAAATTATAAATTTAACAGTATCTTTTGGAGATACTAATCAAATAAATGGTCTAAGCCTTTGAAAGCCTGCTGTTTTATGCTTTATGTTTTTTTATACTTCTTGTTTTTTATGCCTCAAGTTTTGCTTGATATAGGTTCACATTTTATGAGAACTATTTTATGTGGCATTTATGTCCCTGTGCTTTTACTGTCATCAGTACACTGAAGAAAATCTCCAACAACTTGCATTCCCAGTCTATTAGGGGAAGCTGCACTGGCCTATATTCAGAGGCCATTTTATCAGGAATGTCTATCATATTGATACACTTTAATTTTTAGTTATTTACTGTAGACCTTCTGACATTCATGACAGCCCCTCTCCCCCTTCCATCAATGGTAAACAGTCACCAAAAGACCACTACTGATTGGGTATTTCTGAAGTGGTGGATGGGCTGGACTGTTATACACACATTTTCAGATTTTGACAGTTTGATGTTCTGCTGAGGTTTTTGAACACCTGACATCAATGATTTGTGTTATGACCACAGAAACTAGCCATTGATGACAGAGCTAAAGGAGGGCTAACAAATTGTGTACCACCAGATGGCTTACAGTCACTGTACACCCATCACCCAAATAGCATGTGACCAGGGGTGTGGTCCTATAGGGGTCCTTTTCCAGTGATGTACAGTAAAGTAAAAGGAGGCTGATCCACTGCACAGCAACAGCAGACCACAGTCACTTTTTGTAAACCTACAAAATATATAAGAGATATTTTTGATATGAAAAAGGCAACCCAGTGTTGCTAAGTCTACAAATATTGACTGACATATAGGCAGAATTAGTCTTTTTTTTATCTCCGACCAGGATTTGGAGATTCTGAACATTCGCCTGGCTGATGCTTCCAGACACCAATGATGCTGATATTTTCCGTCTTCACTCTCTCTCTCCATCTATCTCTCTCTGCCTCCTCTTTCGGCCCTCGGTCTGTTTAGTCTTTCCTTTCAGAATTAGAGCTTTCGCTCTGTTCCTCAAGTGCATGTTGAAGAGGCGAGATCAAAGCCGCAGTGGGGGTGCTGCAGGGATGAAAGGCTTCTTTTTGGAGCAAAAATGCAGAGTGGAAGGAGGAGGCAGGCCGATGGCGTGTCGTCACTGCATCTCATCTGCTTAAGCCAAGCCGTAAATGGGCAGAAATGGCAATCTGTACCGACAATACTGTCTGATGTGCTCTTAAAGACTGAGGAGAGTGAAGACATCAACATTAATTTCACTAAAGCAAAGGGTCCACACTTTAATCTCTTTTGCTCTTTTTAACTGTTTAATATTTATTTTGTTGTTTTTAGTGAAAAACTTGGCTACAAGTAAAAAAAGACATACTTATTAAGCCATGATACTGACTTTTGCAATACATATCGCAAATAATGTAAATAATGACTGCAAATAATGTAAACTAATAAATGTAATAATTTTAGTCTAAGTAACGCAGGTTAATCATAATTATATGATACAGCAATGTATGTTATATTGCAGCTGCAACGTGTAGTTTTTTTTCCAATGCATTGTTATACCCCTAGAAAATAATTAATCGGATATTAGGAAAAGGAACATCTCATCCAATCTTGCAAACATTTCGCTCGAAATAGAGCACATTCATGCCGTCTGTTATCTGCCATTAGTTGTGCATTTCTTCCCGTGGGCTAACAGAGTGTTTGAGTAGTTTGTGAATGATAACCTAACTTTAGACGCTCATTTTAAACAAGGTGCTTCGATTAAAAGTAGCTTATTTTGGAGCTTGGTGGTTTTAAAGGGGAAAAAATCAGACCTGTATCAGTCTTTGCCAATACTTTAATACATGCATCAGCATCAGAAAAGTGCTAACCCTATTTATGAAGACCTCTGCTTATACCTTTTTGAACCTCTTCCATAAAGCACCTTCATCTGTTTCAAACTTTTTTCAAGAATGAAGAGACATTAGGTAAGAATTGTGACACCCCACAAGCCCGCCCTGCACGTTTGATCTCGCACTATGTTCCGGGGCTGTTACACAATGGCTGTGTCAAAAAAGTGGTGGCATTCCAGATTGCCTGAGGGCACAAAGAACTAAACTGTTGCTCAGTCGTCAAGGTAACCACCCGTGAAACCATGCTGGCATGAATTGGGCACGGCACATCTTGACCACCCAGACTGGAGCAATTAGAAGTGCGGCTGGTCAGCTATAATAGTGAGCAGAATCGAGGTGGGGCTTTAGTGGATTGCTATGCAGGGTTTTTTACAGGAGTAAATCTGAAATGATCATTCTAAACCACATACAGCACAAGCAGTTATAATGAAACATTTCTAGTGTGATCTAGGCAACTGCTTACAAGCACATGGCAAACGACAACTCATACGTTCTCTTGAGACTCCTGAGAGTTTTTAGTAAAAGTCCCAGCCTAACGTGAGCTAGTAGCGAGTAACTGTGTCAACAGACGTTACGGAGGTCCCACAATATTGGGACAGCGTCAAGTGATCAGCTACAAATCCAAGGATAGATATTCACCAGCTGCCCTTGTACAAACAAAGAGCTTTTAACACAATTCAATCACTAATTCCATTTTAGCTTTCCAGAACCACAGAACAGCACAGCGGCCACGAATCTATAAGCTACTCTTTGTATCCTATCATTCTGAACACATCCTTTTCAATATTTTATCTCTAAAGTGTCTTAGCTTCCACCTAATTATTTGTCATCTATGAAGTTCCAGATGATACACATGTCGGAGTATTTTTTCACATTTAAATATAACTCAATCGGTTATGATTCCAAACGTATACATACTGTTTGACAAGGCCTGTAGGATTGTGCTCTGCTTTGTATTAGCTTTAGGGCCTCATAGGGACTTCAGTATTCCTAGCACAAACTTTGTCGGAGACTGAACTATGCTGACTATACTAATAAAGGGACATGGATCCATAAATCAATATTAATAGACTACTTGTTACCCTTTTGTGCTCCTTGCATGCATTTACAACCATCACAAAGGTAGATCAGAAAAGTGTACATGACCACTGTCAACATAGTTTTTTAAGTGGAATTTAATAATAATAATTCATATTACTTTTTAAATACCTTATTAACACTGATTGAATTAGAAATGTTCACAGCAGTAGCGAAAGGAATCAAGACTTCTGACGCATTTCATGTCTCTAATTATTATTCAAAAATCCTATAAGTACACTACCTGATGGCTGAGACATTGTTTTGAGGGCTTATATGTGTTTTTAAAATACATTCATGGTGGAGAGATACATGCATTATAAGGCATTGTACAGCAAAATAGTTCTCAAAGCAAACCTAATAAACTATCTACCATACTAGCAACAATAGTCAATATTACAAAAACTTACAAGAGGGGCTTATAAAAACTTGTGACTGGTGCAGCTCTCGAAATGTTGGTTCTGTCATCAGGATGAGCTTGATCACTGGTGAAGCCATCTGTTGCTGGGAGTCCAAGAGAGTACAGCTGGCCTCGCTCTCTCTGGGTGGGTAGGGTGATCCTCCCTGTTCCTCATCACAGCATAGTGCTCGCCAATGCAGGCATCTATTAACTGATGTTCTCCTTCAAGCACACTGAGCTGCCCAGTGATGATGTACTAGCAGCAGAAAAGATGCAGTGGTGCTTCAAGTGACTCGGAGGAAGCAATCAATAACTTTAACTCATTTTTGGTGGCAACATATGATTACTGGAGTCCTAGCTAGGGGGAGGTATTGGACATTGATCTGGGTGACATTTGAGAATTAAAAGATTAACAGATGAATAAATAAAATAGTTATATCTGTGTCAAAGACATTGTGATGCTGGGTCCCATCACTTCCACTGCAAAGAAACCTGAGTCAGTTTCTACCACTATTTGGCATCAAACCACCCTGAATGACTTTGTTTTCATCTCAGGAGCTAAATTATGCAGAAATCCTGTCAAATCGGTGGAATTCCCCTTAAACATGTTACGACGTGTGAACACAATTAGAGCAAGAAAACTCCTCGCTGAAGAACTTCTGTGCAAGTATCTGCCTCTCAGCACCTCAAAGGTGATAACAGTCTTGCAGACAGGCCTTGTCGCCATAGCAACAGTGGAATACACAAGAGCAGCATTTTCCCCTATAGCTGCCCTTTACAGGGTCCCCATCAAAGGGGCTCCTGCCACGAATCAGTCCTAGATGTGCTGAATGGCCTTGTTGTACTGGATGGCTCCCATCTTTGTTACGTGCATCCTCAAGTGCACCATCATGCACCTTTAATGAGGCACACCCCCACACACACTGATAGCCTCGTCACAGGGTGAGATGATTGCTCCAATAAAAGGCAGCTGACCCTCTTCCTCCCATCCACCCACTCCTGCCCCACTGTACATCATATTCAGCAGCTGGGGGTCGTTACGAAACGTAGTGTTGCACATCTGCAGTTCTTGGCATGAGGGCAGAGACGAACGTGACTGCAGTAAACAACAGCCCAGAAGGCTCGCCTGTGGAATGACATGCTTCTGTTTTCCATGTGGTGGTGCAGCCACTGCTCTCACAATGGAGGACTGAATCGGTGATGTTTGGCTTATCAGTGCATTTCCAAATGTGCAGACCAGCATTAGTCATGGGGAAGCCCACCGCGTCATAACACCAGTTCAAAACACAGATGCAGACTGGCAGGGAAAAACGCAATGCAATGCAACACGAAGCTCTGCTCCCAATTACGTGCCATTCCTTTCAGAAATGGACCACGTCTTAGATGCTATGAAATTCCAAAGATCACTACATGCGCCGAGAATCAACTTTGTAATGCATATAATTGCCTTTGACAGGAACAGGCCATATCTTTCATTATGTGAAATTCCCAATATCAGTACATGTGCTTAAGAATCGGCTTTGCATTGCATAAAATGCAGTGGGCAGCAATAGACCACATCTTAGATGACATGAAATTCTCAGTATTACTGCATGTGCTGGGAACCAGCTTTGCATTGCATTAAATGCATTGGACAGAAATATACGACAGTTACATTATATAAAATTCCCAAGATCAGTGCTGGGAGTCTGCAGTGGATCAAAAATGGCTTTGACTGACATCGCAACTGAGCTACTGCTGATCTGAGCAGCTAATTGGTGCCATTTCCATTTTGCTGCAGCAGCTTGAACGCTGGAGGCTGGGTGACAAGCTCTCTTACCTGCACTGTTGGTGTTGTAGACTATCCGAGCCTCGGCCAGAATGCTGGGGTCACTCTGAGATCGCCCCCTCTGCACACACTCCCCCAGGCCGGCCGCTGTAGCCATGCAGACACGCAGAAACGGTCCAAAGATTGAAAACGCAGCGGCTCCCAGTCCAGCAGCGTGGACACGATTCAGGCTGACAGCTGCGTGTGCGTGTATGCGCCTGCGTGTGCGTGCGTGCGCGTTCACAAGCGTGGTCGGTATCCAGTGCATTCAATGCTTTCGTCGTAACCAATGTGATGGGCACTTTTATTATTTAAGACAAAAGACAGCATGACCAATGACTTTATGTTTTTCAATTAATTGGCAATGAATTAATTAATGAGTGCAATGCTGTGCACTTTGCTTTACGTAATCATCGTTTGCAAGTTCGAAAATGTGAAGGAAAATGTGAAATGTTGAACAGAAAAGAGATGTGTTTTGTATAGGAGCTGGATTTGCACAGAGTGCTGCTGCCACCTAGTGACGACGAACAAAAACGAATTCTCACCCGTATTCAGACATGCCCCGCCCCGCACACTGTGATTGGTCAGTTGCGTTGCGCCTCATGTGCAGCTTGGGTAGGAGTTCCTCAAAACGTTTATTTTTACAATAAATACACTAAATGGATAAAGCCAACCTTTTTTAAGGGTTTGGGCTAGGCCCCTTATTTTAAGTAAAGAGTAATCTGAATGCTGCATCATACCAACAGATATTACATATGCTTCCAACTTTGTGGACACAGTTTGGGGAAGAACCTTTTCTATTTCAGCATGACTGGCCCCTGTGCACAAAGATGCTTTCATTGTAGAAGAACTTGACTGGCCCGCACAGTACTTATTTTTAATTAACAAGTAATGTATTACTTTATAAATAAAAGTAATAAACTAATACTAGTGGTGGGCGGAGCTTGCAGAAAACGGGCGGAAGAACCAGTCCCAATATGGCTGAAAGCGGTACAGAGTTTAAGGACGAGATGGGCTCTTCTGGGAGAGCCACGGACTCTACAGACCTCAGGAGTGTCTTAGTCACAAGTGTTTTAAACCTGGAGAAGCTTGACATCGACCTGTACAGGTAATATCTTGACTGTATTGCTTAACTGCCATATGACCTCATTTCAACTTCTAACTGCCCTCTGTCTGTCTTGTTTAAAATTCTACTCCAGAGGGACGCACCACTGGGTTCCCCGGACCCAGCGCCTGTTTGGGGGTCAGATAGTGGGTCAGGCTCTGGTAGCAGCTGCCAAATCTGTCACTGACCAGCTGCATGCCCATTCACTGCACTGTTACTTCGTTCGGGCAGGTGAGTCACCACAGGTACATGGACAACTAGAGCAAAGAGTGTCCACAGATCAACTGCACCGAGATCATAAAAAGTGGGAAGTCGACAGTACAAAGATAATAAAATACTATACAGTACAGTATAAAACGTACACTTTAAAATCTGTATTGTCAAATATGTATATGTAAACTATATGAAGACTTAGGCAAGTTGTATGTATGTACACAATAAATATATACAGAGTGGATATATATAAGTGAATATAAGAACACCATAGACACACGCACAGACAGAGGTACGCAATGGAGTGATGGGCATTGACAATAACAGTAGAAATGCACCAGAAAAATTGCACATTTTGCCCTGTTGTAATAATAGTCGGGGTAAGTGTAAACTTAAGTAAATTTGACATTTTGCACTCAAGTGTTTCTTCAAAGTGCACTCATTGCTGACCCATTTCTGCCCACGCATATTATCTCCATAATAAACCATTGCCCATGGAGCAGGTATCTACAAATTTCTGTACTGTCTTCACTCTTCTTTATGATCACATGAGAGTTAGCTTGTATAGTCTCTCTAAAAATGTATACAAAAGGGTATTAAGGGTAAAAAATTACTTTTCAGTGAGATATGATGTAACTTTTCAGTATATATGTATCAACCTATGCGCATTTCTACATTATCTTCCAGGAGACCCCAAAATTCCAGTGCTTTACCAGGTAGAGCGGACACGAGATGGCCACAGTTTCTCTGTTCGATTGGTGAAGGCCATCCAGCATGGTCAGCCGATACTAATATGTCAGGCTTCATTTCACAAGTCGCAGCCCAGTCCCCTGGATCATCAGTTCACCATGCCCAGCGTCCCCTCACCTGATTCCCTCCACACTGTAGAGGAGCTTATACAGAAGTACCTCAGGTATCACTAATTCATTGTAGGGATTTTCACTGTTTTCTTTGGTAAATGACTCACCGTTGGAAACAGACATGTTGCTCAGTTCTGATCAACACTTATGTCTGATTTTTACAGTGATCCAAATGTGGCTGATAATACCAAGCAGGGCTTGAATAAAATCCTGGCAGCTGAGGTTCCCATCGAGATCAAACCAGTGAATCCTCCTGATTTCTATCGCCGTGTTGCCATGGAGCCGAAAAAACTGTTCTGGGTCCGAGCAAGAGGGCATATAGGTAGGCCTGAGAGCTAAAACATTGGAATAAAAAAGAGAGTATGAAACCATTTAAATAGTTTAAACAAACAAGGTACAAACAAGTCGAGCAGAGTAAAGTTGAACTGCTACCAGGCAGTGGAAAATTGACTATGGTGTCAGTGAGAACTTGGGAAAAAAACATATTTTTGATGGGAGGACCCATCTGTCAGGGTTAAGACCGTGGCCTGTGGTGTATGTTTAATGACTAGCTTGTACTTGATGGCCTTTGTGACTGGAGCTGAAATAAATGAAAGGGTGGTCTTTTCCTTTGGCACTGTACAAAATAATTTACTTTTTTCAGGGGAAGAAGACATGAAACTGCACTGCTGTGTTGCTGCTTATGTGTCAGACTACGCTTTCCTCCCCACTGCACTTCTGCCGAACCCTGAGTACAGAGCCCAGTTCTCAGCCTCCCTGGACCACGCCATGTGGTTCCACAACACCTTCAGGGCAGATCAGTGGATGTTGTATGAATGTGAGAGCCCCTGGGCAGGTAATTAAAGCGTGTATGTGTGTGAAAAGCCCAGATCAACCTGAGATTCTCCATATAGAACCAGAAACAAACCTTTGATGTTTCATGCCATGCTTACATACTACATCTGTGCAATAGCCCAGTGCTACTTTTGTTTTTGGTTGGGCCTGACCGAGTTTAAATCATTAGCATTATGTGCATCATTATCTTGCTCTGATGTGCAGTAGTCTACCATGGGCAATATTGTGCAGTGTTCTTATCAGGTGCAAAAAACATTATTACGATGTACAACGTTTTATTATGTGCAGTCTTACCATGTGAATATCACTACTTATGTTAATATAACTGATCTTCGGCTGATCTCCACTACGTGCAATAATGTACTTCTAACCATAATTCGTCTTATTAGAAATTCACTTAACTGTAAGTTATTTACCTGTAATATTTGCACCCAGCATTTGTGTGTATAGCATAGTTTTTTCCTACATATTTTTATTTAGACTTATTTATTGTTCTTATCTCTGTGCATTCATAACATAAGTTTTTTCTGGGATCAATAAAGTTTTTTGTTAACATTTAGCAGACGTTCGTATCCAGAGCGACGTACATCAGTTTTCTGATGCAGTTTTTTTTGTTCTTCATTCTCATTGTTCTCTCCTATTCACACTGTTCTAGAATATTTCCCCTCATACTGTTCTAGAATTTGCTGTCCAACTCACTGTTCTAGAATCTTCTCTCCTATTCAGGATACACGCTGCTCTAAAATGCCCCCCTCACTCATGCCTTTTTAGAATGTTCTCCCCATTCACACTGTTCTAAAAATGTTCTTTCCCTGCATGGTGTTTGTGCGCTTAGAACACTCTCTTACCCTGAGTGTTGTAGAAAGGTGTTCTCCATTCTCATTGTTCTACCTCACTCACACTGTCCTAGAATGTTCTTTCATGTTCACGCTGTTCTAAAATATTTCCTGTTGTTTTAAAATTTTATCTACCACTCATTGTTCTAGAATGCTTTTTCCCTGCATGTTGTTTTACAGTGTTCTCCCCTTGTCACACTTTTCTTTCCTGTTCACAGTGCCACAATGCTCTTTGCAGCATGTACTTTTAGAATGTTCTCTCCCACACACACTGTTCTAGAATGGTCTTTCCTTTTCTGACTGTTCTAGTATGCTCTTAACTGCATGCTGTTACAATGTTCTCCCCTAGTCACACTGTTACAAACCCCCCCCCCCATGCCATTTTAGAATGTTCTCCCCATTCACACTGTTCTAGGATGTTTCCCTTCACAGTGGTTATAAAATTGAGTCAAATGTGCACTATGTGGTCTCTGATCTCTGTTTATTTCTTGCAGGAGGGAGTAGGGGGCTGGTCCAAGGCCGCTTGTGGAGACAGGATGGTGTTCTTGCAGCCTCTTGTGCACAAGAGGGATTGCTGAGAGTCAAACATGTGGCTCAGAGTAAACTGTAAATTAGATTTATTTATTTTTTTTCAGAAAAAGGACCAAATTCTGTGTAACTATTTGACCATTTCCAGTGTAAAACATTCTGTATTAGTACTGGGTTAAACACTTGCCTGTGAATCGGCTGGCCACAAAGTCATAGGTTCTAGCCCCTCAGTTGCTCCAGGGTGACTGTCCCTGTAACTAATGATTGTAAGTCGCTCTACATAAGGGCGTCTGCCAAATGCCCCTTTACTCTTCGGTATTTTGACTGCTGATATGATTGCAACTTTTCATCATGGGTTCACAGAGATTTGCATGTGCATGGTCTGAGCACTCTGCTGATCTGCCTGTGATTGACCACTCACAAAACACTCAGACCACTCATTGTGTTCAGTGAAAACTGAAGTAGTGCTCTTTACCACGTTTACTCTTGAGTAGTCATGGTACTACTGAGAAGGCATTGTGCCTTTGTTGATTTGTCCATTGCTAAACATATAATTTATATATGTATTAATTCATGTTTTAAATAATTCAGGGTATCACTTTATGTATTATGTTGATATATGATTTATTTTCCACTGTAACTTACAACAGGCTGTGTTTTGCTCTGTAGGAGTAGGGATGGGAGTGGAAACAAACCAGCCAAAGTGGACAGATGTGAAATATGAATGTTCCTATGTTTTATGTTTTGTGTCTCTCACTAATTTATTGATATGTAAACGAATCTCTTGAATCTGTGCACTTTCCAGTAACTACTCATCGACCTGTTTTTACAGATAAACACTTGATAGCCTGAAATGAACTATGGTTTATGGGCAATGGCAATTATTTTTTTCTATTTATTCTGTATAATTCAATAATTGAGAAGTAAACAAAGTTAATATGAGTGGTGTGATGTAAAATGTATGAAAATACTGACCTGGATTTCTTTAACAGTGGTGATGATAGGAGCCACAGGCTGTAATGCCTACAATGCAAATATATCTTGTTTCTTCACTATCCAATGACCAGTGACCCTCTTTTTTTTCTTTTTTTGTCAAGAGGTTAATAGTTTAATAGGCCCTTTATGCCAAATCTTTACCTGAGATGTAATTTCTTGCTGTATCTTAACTTCTAGATGCATTAAATTATTCGAAAGACTGGTTCCTATCCCCACCATTCTGAACAGCGCTAAATCCAGGGTTGTATATCAAAGTACTCTGAATGATTTTGCTTTTATATTAACAACTTATGCAGACAGTCTGAAAATTGTGGGATTAATGTTGTTACTAAGTATGATGATGCCTGATTATTACACCAAAAGGGATTTTAATAATATTGCATTCAATTGCTACTCTTCTTGGAAGGCTTCCCATAAGATTTTGTAGTTTCTGGAAGTAAGGGGCCACCTGAATACAGTACGTTATTCAATATCTAAGAGGGGTGTCCCAGTACTTTTGTTCATACGGTGTAAATTCTGACCTGGATTTCCTTTTACAGTGGTGGCGATAGGATCCCTGGTTTGTTATGCTCACAGTGCAAACATAGCCATTTAATTTCTAACTCTCCAATGACCAGTGACCCTATGAGGGTTTTCTAAAATAGTTGTAACTCCTTTCTTGCTATTTGTCAAGGCCCTACATGTACCTTTCCACAATTAATGCATGAATGAGTTTTAGTAGAAATCAATTGAAACAAATATATGATATATTTATTATTTTCTAGACAACATGCTTCGTTGTTTATTGGCTGCATATACGCAGCTGGTGAAGTAACTAACGGGCTTTAAATGGCTTTTCATGTAACGAATAGGGACAAAAGTATTGGGACACCTTTCTGCATAAGTTGTTCATATCCGAGCATAATCATTATTTTGCTTGCAGAGAGTTTCACTAACACGGATGAATTTGTAACGAGAATTGTCCCGTTCGTGCTGTGGGGTCAGCCCTGCTGCCGATGACGTCACGGCTATAAGTAGGACAGCGTTGGTGCCACGCGGAGTCTCTTAGGAAGAACGGACGCAGGGGCAGTAGTAAGAGGTTAATATTGATTTACTGGTAAGAAAAAAAGTGAGTTTAGGAAGATGCCGCGTATTTACGTGGGCAGGCTGAGCTACCACGTCCGCGAGAAGGACCTCCAGAGGTTCTTCAGTGGCTATGGGAAGCTGCTGGAGATAGATTTGAAGAACGGGTGAGTGCTAACGGCTTTGGCCAGGCCTCGACACAGTCTATACATTCCTTTTGGACACCCTAGACACCACTTTTTGTGAGTCTAGACGAGTTTCAAACGGGAAAATGAACACAGTCGTGTTTTTTCCGCCGAGACATGTCGACTGTTTAGAACCCTGTGATCTTTTTGAAACATCCTCGAATTCGGCCTCGTGCTCAAAATGGCGGCGTAGAAAGAGCTAGATTTTGTAGCTATTGAAGCGACTGAAACTCCAACTAGAGACTGATCTACAGCAGACACTCGTCTTAAAGTCGTTTAGGTCGCGACAGTTGGACTGATAGTCAACATATGTTGTATGCTATTTAGTGTGCGTATTTGATGTGACGCTCTTGAAAGGGTCGGCCTGAATCGTTAGCATTCGTGCTAATTGAGGCGCGAGCGTGGACTACAGCCATGTTTACAGGTCCGACACTGGAGACCACCACCTCATTTTTTCACTCCGACAACACCGTTTAAGATATTAGAAATAACATTATTTAACCTAAACTTCGTTTGTCATTAGAATGTTCGTTGCAACATGAAAGAATGAAAGATAAGACGATAGAAAACAACAGACTAAACAATAGCGCAACAGAATGACAAACATGTATCAAAATAACTAATACTGAGTGTTTACTATTTATTGTGCTGTAGTAGATCAGTAGTGCAAAATAACTAATGAAATTTCCAGTAGTTTACTAATGACACTAAACAAACTTCTTGAAACGACTTAGTTGGCAGGGAAGAGTTGCACCAGAGTTGTACTATTTGTATAGTGTACTATGTTGTGCTGTTGTACCGTTTTTATTTTATTATTTTTTCTTTCTTTTGTACTGTGCTGCTGTGGCAATGCACGCTTATCTGAATAGATTCAAGATTCAAAGCGTTTGTCATATGTACAGAAGTTTCGGTTGCGAAAATAAAAATATATACAATATAATAAAAAAAAAGTTAGTGACGACTAAGTGTGCACAAGTGTGTTATGCAAATATAGATAAACTTTGCATTGGCAAAATAAAAGAAATGTGCAAAGGAGCAGAACATTACAGTATGAGGTAGGTGGAGGGGATGTGCAAGAGAACTTGGTAGAAATAGAGCTGGAAAACCACTTACATTATCAAGCAGGATTTGAATAATGCCTAAACGTTTTCCATGCTTGCTTTCTAACATTGTTTTGCAGATACGGCTTTGTGGAGTTTGAGGACACGCGTGACGCGGATGATGCTGTGTATGAGCTGAACGGCAAGGAGCTTTGTGGCGAACGGGTCCTTGTAGAGCACGCAAGAGGCCCGCGACGGGACCGGGACGGATATGGTGGGGGTTATGGGGGTGGTGGCCGCAGTAAGTTCATTCTAAAGAGTTGCACACGTAAAGCCTTCTCCTTCCCCAGGTTCAGGGATGAACCGGCCAGGCGTTACATCTCGTTTCATTCGTCTTCTCAAGCCTTCCATGCAGAACTGTGGAAAGGAGCTGTATCTGAAGAAATTGTTTTTCCCTCATTCTGATCAATATGTCTCTCCAAATAAGGCAGAAATGGGGTGTAGTTACCTTGTCCCTCCAGTTTAAAATGTGGTTCCTTGTAAGTTGTGTAGGTTTGGCTTGCCTGAGGGAGGATGTTTTGCCAGAGGGTGGAAGTATTTATATAGTTAAAAATGAAGTTAGTTATAAATAAATTTGAAAGGATTGGTAACATGACGTTTGCATGTCAGGTGATGGCTGTACCCCAGTTTCTTGTACGTAATTATTATTTTTTTTTGCCTTTTGTAAATATGTACGTCAAGCCTCACTGGCATGTAAACAGAGGGTATGACGTGTGATCATGCTATGTGTATACATTTGAAATCAACATTAACAAAAGTCCTTGATGTTTCAATTTGAAAGAGTCCAGTGCGGGCTGAATCCGAGTCCATTGAGGCTAAGATGACTGCCTGTCCCGTTTGGCCTTGGCTTTCACCTTACAATGTGTGTGTGACCTTTGCCCTTTGACCCTTGGCTGACCTAACCGGAAGCCATGATGACAACAGCCTTTTGCCAATAGACCAGGGTGATGGTGAGGAAACCCATTGGTTTTTATGTTGAACGAAATATCGGCAAGGTTAATATGAAAGATGTAGCAGTCATCTAGTCTTAAACAAAAGAGCAATGGCCTCCGTTGCTTGGTCAAGGTAATACTTGTCAGCGTCTGCTAGTACTGGTTATTTTTCATTTCCCCTTAAAAAATTGACGTCTTTTAAGGTCAGTTTCTTTTTTTCTTTGGTTTTACTTAAACTTAGAGTATAGAGCCCAAGAGTGGACCTGTGACTGTTGATAAGTAGTAGTGCCATGATTTGGTAACTAGTTGGTGCACACTAGTTAGTTAAAACATGCCTAATATGAGTCTGTGTTTGGTACTTGGTAGCACTCATTGTTTGGTCATGCATAACTAAACTGTGTGCACAGCCGCAGTCTGTATGTCTTGTAGGTCACTCAGTGGGCTCCATATCAGAACAGTAGAGTCAAAGTTAGGCTGTTGAATGAAACTAGTAGTGCAAAATTAAGAGGGCGTGATTGAGTACATTCAGGAATTTCTGCCAAGGTTTTTTTTTCCTTCTGTTCTTTTCCCTTTTCAAAAGATCACGTAAAAATTTATCAGAGTATCTGGTTCTGAGGTAAATCGCAACAAGGAGTATTTCTGAAGCCTCAACGGAAGAAAAAGCAGATTTATATTCAGATTTATATTTATAAACATTCACGTACACTTAGGACAACCATTTAAGACTATCATTAAAATTTTTCCTGAGTGGCTCTGTGTGACCGTGCCTTTCCACTTTTGTCCAAAGGCAATAGTGGCTACAGCAGCAGGAGCCGCTCTGGTCGAGACAAGTATGGCCCGCCTGTACGCACAGAGTACCGGCTGATTGTGGAGAACTTGTCCAGTCGCTGCAGTTGGCAGGACCTCAAGGTAAATCAAGTGCAAGTCAACCCTTAAGCAGATTGTTTGCCAACATGGTTGGTCTAATTATGGCTTCATTTGATTTTTAGGACTTTATGCGCCAAGCTGGCGAGGTGACCTATGCTGACGCCCACAAGGAACGGACCAATGAGGGGGTGATTGAGTTTCGCAGTCACTCTGATATGAAGAGAGCACTGGACAAGTTAGATGGCTCTGATATCAATGGCAGGAAAATCCGTCTTGTGGAGGATAAGCCCAGGCGTCGACGCTCTTACTCCGGTAGTCGATCCAGGTGGGTGTCCATGACAGATGGTTTCGTGTGTAGATTTTAATTTGCGTATTTTTAAATTGCTTTTTGCACATGTCATAGAAATAACCGATCGTTCATTGATCTTAATTTTAATTTTAACGTAGAATTTACTCATTGCTTTTTTATTTTTGCACAGTCAGTAATAGGAGCGGTTCAGGATGCATTTCGCTGTGTGTTGTACTTGTATGAATGCATGTGACAAATAAAGTATCTTGAATCTTGTAGTGTGGTAACCATAAGTGCCCTTAACAGGTCCCGTAGCAGACGCCGCTCTCGCAGCAGGAGCAGGAGAAGCAGAAGCTCACGAAGCCGCTCTGGGTCACACTCTCGGTGAGGACTGAATCCTCCACCCCCTTGCCCCATTTAAAGTGATAATTTAAGTTTTTAATTTGTGTATAACTTGAATCTTTGTTCCCCACAACAGTTCTCGATCCCGCAGCAAGAACCGCTCCCGATCCAAGTCTGGTCGCAAGTCCCGCTCCAGATCCAGGGGAAAATCCCACTCAAAGTCTCCTGCCAAATCCCGTTCTAAGAAATCTCGTTCTCGATCCCACTCCCGGAAATCTCGCAGCCGCTCCACAAGCCACAAGTCCCGCTCACGATCTGATGCCCGCAAGTCTCGCTCCAAGAGTCGCTCCAAGAGTCGCTCCAGAAGTCGCTCTAAGAGTCGCTCAAAGCCCAAATCTGAGCGAGGTTCTCGGAGCCGCTCTAAGGAAAATTCTGTGAGCAAAAAGTCTCACAGCCGATCAGCATCCCCGATGGAGAATGGAAATGATGAACGGCCAAAATCAGCCTCGCGTTCTCCTTCTCCCCAGGAGGATCGCAACCGTTCCAAATCACCTGGCAAACGTTCCATGTCCCGTTCTCCTTCTCGATCAAAGTCCCGTTCACGCTCCAGGTCTGCCTCACAGGACTGAATGCCTTTTTCAGAATCTGGTAGAGGAGTTCAGCTTGCATCGATGCGTAACTAGTATTTTGAGGCTTTGGCCATTCACAAAGCACTTCACCAGTGCTTCAGTGTAGATGCAATCACGAGGTTTCAACGTTGCATGAAAACAAAGGGGACATTTTGTAAATATCAGAAATGCATACCAGGCGATAAAGAGTCTGCAGTAGGCCCCTCGGCTCCTTCACCTTTGTGTTGTTTTTCAGGATTTTTTTTTTCCCCCCAAAATGCCTTGCTTATACTTCAGCTGTTTTGAATTGAACTACTTTCCTGTGCTAATTGGTATTAAAGGTTTGTATTGCATTGTTACCCTAACCTCCTGAGACCCTATGTCCTCATATGAGGACATTACCTTTTGGCTTCCCTGCTCCATAATGTTATTTTGCTTAACTTAGACCTGATGTACTTATACAGGGACATTTGTTCTGCCATCTAGTGGTCAGATAAGCACTATGCACAAAACAGTAAGAGAACAAGATGGCCGCAATATCAGCAGAATGTTTAATAAAAAATGCACACCAAACAAAAGCCCAGGTCTCAGGAGGCTAAAGTGAAAGGATTTTGTGTGGCTGAAATCTGTGTGGCTGCATAGGTACAGTCGATGGTCCTTGGCTAACATTTAACTTTCAGAAAGGCTGAGATAAAAAAAAAACGCAAGTACATTTCACTGTACAGCAATTAAATGTTGTTAATGCTTTGCTGTTCTTGAGAATCGCCTTTGTTGCGTATCTGACCTTTCTTTCATGTGTGTCCTGGTTCCTTTTTAAGCTGATGTCCGAGTAATCTGCAGTGTTTTAGTTAAATAAACTTGATTTTTCTATTTTTTATGGAGGCTGGGTATTCTGTCTTGTTGTGGTCCAGGATGATCTATGTTTCAACCTGAAGTAATCCAAAACCCTACATTTAAAAAAACACTTTTAAAAACTCCACTGAACTGTGGCAAAATGATAAAGTATGAAATTGAACATTTATGCTATGGCTGGCCAGCTGGTGACCTAGTGCTTAGACTAGACACTTTACAATCATTAATAAATGTTTCTTATAACTTTTTCTGATGCCTACATATACAACCTATTGAGAACCACTAGCAAAAAAGCTTTCACTTACTTGGACAGGATTTTGACAGCTGTAATTATCCAAGCTTATCTCCTGACCAGTCACTCCTGTGATCAGAAGGTTAGTGGCACCACTGAGGAACCATTGAGCAAGGTACTGTCCACACACACTGCTGCCTGCCGCTTCACTTGGTGAATAGGTTTAATGTTTTTGGTGGTGGGAGGAAACCCACGCGGTCACGGGGAGAACATTAAAACTCCACACAGACCCAGGACTCGAACCCAGGACCTTCTTGCTGTGAGGCAACAGTGCTAACCCCTGCGCCACCGTGAACGAGCTTGTGAACTATGACAGCAAAAAAAAAAAATTCGTTCATTAATTGTAATCGAGTTAAAATTCATCGAGATTTTGATTTTAGGCCAAATTGCCCAGCCCTAGTTCAAACTCTATTGTGTCCTCTGTTGCTCCATGGGTGCTGTCCCTGTAACTAATTATTCTAAATTGCTCTGGCAAGATGGCTGCCAAATACCTTTAAGAGAAACATGTAAAGTTTAAAAGGTGTCAATTGTCATCAGTGATGGGACAGCTGCGTGTGTGTTTAAAGTAACGGCGTTACTGAAAAAAAGTAATTTTTCAGTAACGGGTAATCTAACCAGTTACTGTTTCCATCGTTACAACGCTGTTACCGTTACTGTCAATAACATGCGGCGCGTTACTGTAATTAAGCTGTTTTCATCCGACTAGGCTCTCAGCCACAGCAAAGTTTTTTTCTTTTCTTTGGTGAGGGCGAGACAACCGCATAAGGGATGCTGATTGGCCAAGGTGGAGTAAAATTTCATGGTAAGCCAATCAGAGGCAGAGGTGGGCGGGTGTTTATACAAACACACGCAGCTGCAGACACGCAGAGGAGAAACAGCAATGGCGAGTTAAATTAAGGCGAGAATGTTAAATGTACATTATGTCCTGGAAATAAGTCTTTATCCACGTTGGCAACGAGCAACTCTAATCTGATGAAGCACCTCTCATCGGCTCACGTTTCATCAAAACTAGTGACAGAGAACATGGATGTTGATATCAGCCCAAACCCAGGTGCAATGTTCAAATAAGTTACTTTCCATGGTATTCTAGTTACTTTTATAATGCTGTAACTCAGTTACTTTTTGGAAGAAGTAACTTGTAACTATAACTAACTACTTTTTTTAAAGTAATGTGCCCAACACTGATTGTCATATGTAAGCACACCACAGAACAAAATCCATTCTCTGCATTAAGTGAAGCGGTGGGCAGCCGAGAACACAGCACCTGAACAGCGTGTCTGGTTATGATACCTTGCTAAAGAGTACATTAGTGGGGACAATAGCAATTCTGGGATTTAAACACACAACCCTCTGATCACAGGAATGACTAGTTATGAGATGAGCTTGGAGAATTACAACCATCAAAGTATGTCGTGGTGGTGACCTTGTTTTCTGGTGACCTCATACTTGTCCAGGTAAGGTGTCCTAGGAACCATTTATTATTGGTTGAAAAGTGTCTGATCTTGGGTTATGCTATGTTTTTGTTTCTGGGGAATCTAGCACTTCACAAACAGATCAAGCGTGTTGGACTGTAAAGCGTGGTTCCACAACGAACATTATTTTTAAGGTTTTGTTCAAACCTTAAACAAACCTCAAACCTTAAACATATTTTGTTCAAAATTAATACGTTCCCTGTAACGTGATAGCCTTAGGAGCATGAAAGATCTGGAGCAGTGGTAAAAGTGTGTATAGTGCCTAGGGAAAACATTATTTAATGTTTTTAGTTTATACTGTATTTGAGTATTGAGTTTTCGATGTAATGTGCTGGTTGTCATTGGCAACGCGTCCCTGGTTACTGTCCTCAACAATTACCCACAATGCATTATTACAGCTGAGGCTGCAAAACAATGCTGCATTTTGAGGTAAAGTGTCATTATTTTGCCCTCTTTTCTTTACGTATTGCACGATTTAACCGACTCTTTTATAATACGACCTAGTTTATAAGCCACAGGTTTGTATCAGTCGTCCCGTTTAACGATTTGCTGATATTTTCTACCTTTTTTAGTGAAATGCGGCTAAGCTGCTAACTGGGTTAGCTGTCACCGTTAGCTCCGTAGTTTGTTTATTAACTTAATAAATGTGGTAAATTAAATTTAACTACTCATTTTATTTATTAAAGGTAGTTTATTTTCTAAGATTTTGGTCATTACAAGTCTGCTGGGTAGTAAATGCCCTAATGCCACGTTTTCATGCTTCAGTTGTGATGCTACACTGTTTTTAAAAACACAGTGGAGAACAGCTATTTTAGGCTAAACTCCTGGATTTTACTAACTAGTTTAATAAGAAGAATAATCTGTTCTCACATTGCAGCGTCCATATTTTTTAAAACAGTAAAGTATCATAACTGAATCATGAAAGAACAGATTGTATTGTTATACTGGCAAATGTCGTATAGGTATTAATAAATGTCATTTAAGTTTAACGACTCATACTTTTTACAATTCGAACAAATTATTCTCCATATTATACTAAATTATACCCCAGTGTAATTATGAAAATAATCAGTTTTCTTTTTATCTATGTTAGTAGTATGTTTTTTAAAAACATAAGTTTAGTAACTGAAGCGTGAAAACATGGCATGGAGAGGTTTTACTAAACAGCATTATTTAATGATGCTAAATTGTAAACAAAATGAGTAATTAAACTTGTATTACCAAATTTATTAATACTCAAATTACATGCCCAGTATACATAAAAGACACTGGATTTGCTGTATAATAATGTCAAAAAAGTATACAGCTGCACAGCCATCCCACCTCTGGCCAGATCAGACGACCTACCTTTATTAGAGTCAATACCTTTATTACTTACTATTACACATGAGTGCAATATCTTACTCCAAACTATAAACAGCATTTCTGTATATAGTGTAGCCAAAGTAACCATTCTGTGACCATTCCTCTGCATTTAACCCATTCACCAAGTGAAGCAGCAGGCAGCCAGGAACACAGCACTAGGAGAGCATTGTTCATATGTGGAAACGATACCTTGCTCAAGGGTACCTTAGAGATGCAGAGCAGTCTTGAGAATTGAATCCACAATATTATGCTACCAGCTGCTCTATGCATTTTCATGAGTTTCTTTTTTTTTTCTAAAAATTTCTTGTCTCTGTGTATATTTGCAGTCATTACATAAGCATTATCTTCTGGGATCAATAAAGTTTTCTGATTCTGGATAACAAGAATAATCTGTTTTTTCATGCTTCATTTATGATACGGGACGCTGCAGTGAGAGAACAAACCATTCTTGTTATTATACCTGGGATTTACTATGGGGAATGGAAGGATCAGTAATGGCTACAAACATTTTGTTTTCATGCTAAACTCCTGTATTCTACTACCCAATATAATAAGAATAATTTGTTCTCTTTGTCCATGTTTTTTAAGTATCATAACTGAAGCATGAAAGAGCAAGTTCTTGTTATGATCCTAAATACCCCAGTATAATAACAAGAATCATATGTTCTTTCGTTGCAGTATCTATGTTTTTTTTTTAGTATTGTAGCTGAATCATGAAAGATCTGATTATTCTCATTATTGTACCGTGGTATATATTGTATTGTTATTGCTACAAAGTTGTAGTTGTGTAACACTAAGCTCCTGGATTTTATAGTGAAGCTATAGTGATCTAAAGATGAAATTACATGTGTTTGGCAGATTTGTGTCCTCAGATAGCGCAGACAGCTCCCAAACACAGGATGGACAAAGAGCCTCGGAACACCGTGATTTTCAACTCATCCAAAAGAGAGCTATTCACTGCCAACAGTGGTTACAAGTCCCTGCAGAAGAGATTAAGGGCACAATGGAAGATTCAAAGGTAATTCAGAAATTTGTGTGATTTGGGGCTAAAATCTTGGCATACACCAACTTTTAGCTCAAATACGAAACAGATTCTGGGTATGGCATGATCCTATGACTCTCATTCATTCCCACAGCCACTTGTATTCCAGCTGTGCTGTGTTAACTACTCAATTTCCATGTTTTAGCATCAAAGAAGAGCTCACGGCAGAGAAGCTTCATGGTGTGAAGCTGTGGATAACTGCAGGTCCTCGAGAGAAGTTCACAGCTGCTGAGGTGTGCTAATCACTTTTGTAGTGGCCTGGCTTGTGCTGTGCTGTGTATAGTGACGTCATCAATAGTAGTGTTACAAGAGAATTTAAATCATTCTGTACTTTGTGTAGAATATGCTTTTGTGGTAATTTGTGGGGTCATTTTTTTTCTGTACAGTTGGAAGTCCTGAAGCAGTATTTATACAGTGGTGGAAATGTTCTAGCGATGCTTGGTGAAGGAGGAGAGGTCAAATATGATACCAACATAAATTTCTTCCTGGAAGAGTTTGGCATATTAGTCAACAGTGGTGAGCAAAACAGCATACAGTTCATAAACAGTTGTGTGACTGTGGTGGTGTATTTAATGAACTTGATGTTAACCAATATGCCACAATATGATAAAACAAATACTTTTTTTTCCCTCTGCAGATACTGTAGTGAGAAATGTATACTACAAGTATTTCCATCCCAAAGAAGCGCTTGTGTCCAATGGTGTTCTCAACAGGTCTTTCTTCAAGTCTAAAAGCCATTAAGACCATTTTAAACATGAAACACAGATCACTCACTGTTAAACCTAAGAAGCATAGCAATGTTTATGCTAATGAATTCAATGTTTCTTGCAGGGAGTTCAGTCGTGCGGCTGGGAAAGTGGTAACAGGGATCATTGAAGACGAAAGTGTTGGAAATAATGCACAGTAAGTACTTACCGAATGAGTGTCTAATTCTGAATTAGTGCCTTAAAAACAAACTCCTACAGCTTTTATATCTTAATGATTTAATTAAATTACGCTTGCATTTTGTACAATTCGATTTTAATGTCAGTGGTCATGTGGGTGAGTGTTTCAGGTGTAGTAAAGGTTGCTATACCTCTTAAAAACCTATTTACAAATGCATGCTTCATTTTAATATTTAGGCATGTATTTCTTAAGGCAGCATTATAACAAACATCTGATTCCAGACGGGATCCCTGGGCGCGTACTTAGAGCATGTGCAGAGCAGCTAGCTGGAATATTCACAGACATCTTTAACATGTCCCTCGCCCAAGCAGCTGTTCCAACATGCCTTAAATCCACCTCCATTGTGCCAGTGCCGAAACACTCCAGTCCAACATGCCTGAACGACTACCGCCCTGTAGCACTCACACCCATCATCATGAAGTGCTTTGAGCG
>JBBPDE010000134.1:9948478-9960266 GCA_037974605.1 Nannopetersius ansorgii
CTAGTAAAGGTGAGTGCCTATCACTATATCATGCGTTTCTGTCTTCTTCAGTAATAACATAGGATGACGTGTCCCATTAACTGCAACATTACTTGTTGTTGAATTCTTTGCTATTATTTACAGATTACTTCAGCAAACTCTCAGAGCCTGAGGGGCCAAGTCACTGGCCACACCTCCCTGAATGACAACAGAAAATCTGACCAGCTTCTGAATGAACAAGCAGCTACATGCTAACTTGCAGGTCCCTCAGTCTCTGTACAGTGTGTCTGTCTGCACTGTAGACTTGCTATTTAAAGCACAGTAAGAAATGGCCACATCAGTAGGAAAAAAAGCATTTATTTATTTATTTAAAGTCATGTTTGAAATCATACAAAGGTCATGTATTATAATAAAATGTGATTACAACATCTAAATGGCCTGTCTGAGCAGATTTGCTTCATTTGTAAATCACTCTGCTTCCATTCATCTGGAAATTTACTTGAGAAATACAGAAAATTCAATGGTGGCAAAAAGGAGGAGAAGAAAGGCTCATCCTGTGAACTGAACATCTGTCCCAATCAACATGTAGTCCTGTAAGTGCAATGTATCATGAGGATTCAGATACAGGTGGAAGACATAGCAAAAAGTTGACATTTACCATTTATACCATATTTAATTTTGTAATATACTGTATAATAGAGCTGTTGCAAATAAAATGTACTACTCGTAAAAAGAATGAATTATCTTCTCAGTGAAACAGGTTAGTGATTACTTTGCAATCTTCACAATAAACAGTGATAAGCACTCTCCACAAGGGGGCACTACTAGCACTCAAATCACTTTTGTGCTCGTCACTGACGGATGAATCCAACACCAGCAAGACGGCAGGAATGTAAGTTGAAAGATTACAGGTTTGCTGCTATAAGTGTTCTATAGGTCTAGTGGTCTATACTCAGTTAATCAGATAAACATTGTGTTCCTTTAGAAAAGCAACAAAACATGTACTTTGACTGGGTGTTCAACTGAGTGCATTATGCATAAGAGGAGGACAAATCAATCACCAACAAAGAGCTAAAAATCTATCAGTACATTGATTTAATGCAGCTCGATACTATTGGCTGTTTACAGGGTCTGCACCGTTGCTTAGTAATCACATAAAGTCACAATCAGTTGGTTAATGAATTAGCCACGGTTCTCGAAAACCTGATTTGTGCTTTGGAAAGTGTATTGTGATGGAAAGTATCGCAATAACATTGTCATTTTATCTATCCTTGGTTCAAAACGGCATCCATTCACTCAACAATGTTTGTTTGTGTAAAGGCTTAACTCATACCTTCAGAATTTGAAGCTGAGTATTCACAAGATTCATCTTTCCAATAGCCGGCAGAGGATAACCTTGCTGTAGGCGGGCTGCGGAAAAGGGGGTCTGGGGGATTACGAACGCTTTCCAACATAAATCAATCGTGTGTATGATCAGATCATGGACTCACCATTAACCTTGGGTATGACCACGACTTTTAGAACCATCTGGAAAATGTTGTCCAGTGATTTGACCTGTTTAACATACATTCTGTATTAGTGCTATTGTGTTTTCTTCCTCTGCCGACCTTTGCAAGGTGAACTATTAGTCCTCTTACCTGGAACGGTCCCACGTAGCTCGTACCTAAAGACATTTCCATTCTGTGACATAAAAGATGAGTGCATTAATATAAAAAATGGATAAATGTGCAGAATATGTATGCTGAGTTATATAGAGAGTGTCCTTTTAAAGGTTGTGGATATCTTGTATTCTTTTTAATTGAACAAATAATAATAATTTTCCTTTCCAAACATACAGGGTTTTTATAGCCCTATGTGGTTTAAAAAACTGGAAGTTTAGAGTACCCTACTGATGTCTCAATATGAGAATAAAATGTGTGGGCTTTGGTGTTTTCCCCAAGGTAGGACTGTTTTCCAGTTCTAATAGAGGAGTTCATGTTCTTTTTTATTAGAAAGAAACTTGTGATGGGCGGGTTGGGCCTACGGTAGTTTAAATGCTTCTGTGCCTTACTGATTAAGGGTCAGAACTCCAGTCACTTTCAACCCGGTTACAGAAATCTTAGCACTGACACTGGCGTCCTGTGGGCAGAAGGCGCATGGTAAGTCATAGAAAATGTTATCTCCAGGCTAAACAGTGTGACAGGGTCCCCTCTGTATGACTCACCACTTTGAGGATGAAGAGAGGAGACAGTGTAGAGTTGGGCTGAATAGCGTAAGCCGTGACTGTGCTGTTAACTTGCAATGTCACGTTGTTGGGCTCAAATGTGATGGTTGGTTCCTTTGCTGTTTTTACTAGGAGCTTCATCATCAGGCCAGGGTATTGCTTAGCAATCTGATACAGAGACCAAGCGGAAATGAGCATTACAGGAATAACCCTCCAAAACAAGTAGGGTGAGATTTTTCATTCACTGGATAAATTAAGCCAGAAGTTGAAGGTTGTCCAGTAGATGCTTCCTTATCTCGCCTCCTACTTCACAGGCTCAACCTCATGCTTGAGAAAATTACCATTAGCAAAGAGCTAGTTACCAAGAGCTAGAGCTGCATGGTATTTACAAAATAATATATTAAATAATAAATAGTAACGTATGATCCAATAATATATTTCTGGTGGATTACATGAATGCCTTGATTCATCAAATCACCCACAGAAAATAATGCTAACAACAAATGAAAGTGAATAGTCACTGATTAGCATTATTCAAATATGCTAACTGATTATTACTAGTTTTAGTTAATTATGAGAAAAAAATATTTATGGTTGGTAAACTGTTCCTTTAACAAACAATATATTGTGCTTCTCTAGATTTGATGCACTCGCAAACATTTATTGTTGTTTAAGAGTTAGTGAACTTGTCTCAGAGCATTAGATACATATAATGCAATCATACTTGTGGGATGAAGGCTCCAAATGTCCTAGTGTTCAGTCGAATGGGGGAACTTGAAGGGATCTGTAGGAGGAAACCGTTATTAGTTTGGAATCATTTTTAAATGATACAATTCAATCAGCTGCTCCAGAGTCCAAAAGACCCCAACTGGTTTCACTCTCTCTGGGTGGGTAGTGTTACTCCCCTACACTCAGTTAATGATGCCTGCCAGCAAAGGCATCTAATACAACAAAATTGGTATTTAGTGTTTTCCCCCAAGAAAGTCCAAAAAGATTTTAGGAAGCCCTTACCCTCCCAGTGCTGGGGGTGCCATATGACTGGGGAGGACTAGACAGTGGTGGAATTAGACATTTTCTTTTCAAATAATACACTGTAATGTATTGACCATGTGCAATTCTTCTGATTATCCCCTTCCCTGTTCATCCACTTAACTTGCACTGTGTATATGTTGTTTACCTATATCTTTACTTATATTTATACAGCGAGAAATTGTTTATTGTTTTATATTGATTTTTTCTTTGTTCTTATATCGTTACTTTTGATCCTACGGATCCTGTTAAACTGTCTTCTCACTACTGCTGCTGTTTCCAAGGAATTTCCCCATTGTGGGATTAATAAAGTCAATCTAATCTAATCTAATTACTTTTTTAAAATCTTAGATTGAAAAATAGAATTCTCTACACTCTGGTCTGGTTTCCGTATTAAGCTTACCCATTGACAAATATGGGTTCAATGACATTAATACAGTAGCAGAAATAAGGATTCATGAAATTTGGAACTGTACTACTGATAATCATCTATCTTTTATGAGTATTTGTAGCTCAGTTGCACAGATTTATTCAATCAATATTTTGGAAGATGCTACTTCATAAGGGATTATAATTAAATAAAGGTGGTCTTCCTCTTAGGCTATAATAATTAAAGCTTGATAGAAATGAGACAATATCTTAAAACACAAAATACTAAAAGAAAAGGAATAGAATCTTGACCCCACAGTCACATATGGACCCTAAAAATGTTGTTACACTCATATGGACTAAACTGTCATTTCAGTATCGATTCCTCATTCACCATCCCTCCTTTCAAGTCAGTTCAAGCCCCGCAGGACCACCAGGTTTTATTAAACATGGAAATCGACATACGAGTTGAATCAGGTGTGTTTGAGGAGGGAAATCACTAAACTGTTCTGGGCTACAAGCTCTCAGAGTGTGTTCAACATTTGTGGCATAGAGTTAAAGAAAGGCAGCTTTGCATGTGTAGAATCTAATGTCTTCCTTAATTTTGGTTTAGTATTTACCATGTCATCTGTGATGTAGAGGCCGAGGGTTCCAGCACTGTTGTAAACGAAGGCTGCAGAGTTGGGGGTGAAGGCAGATATTCCAATGTACAGCATGTTGCTGTCCTGAGGGGGCAGGGAGAACGGGGTGGGGGAGAAAGGGGGCTCCTTATGCTGTCCGATGTTGTAGAATTCTCCCTGCAGAGAGAACAGTGAGAACGATGGGATGAATCTTCTAAAACCACTAGAGTCTAGATTCTTTTCTGGGCTCCTAAGTTTGATCTGGCTCGACAGTATACTGGCAGCTCACCTTTAAACTGAGATCAATGCTGGAATTAGACACGACAGGAGACTCCACCATGGAATATTCGATTTCTGCATACTTGTCAACTTGGGCTAAAACTAAGGAATTGTAGGGAAAAAACAGTTTTTTTAGTAACTTCAGTTCTTCTGTTCAGTTCTGCAATTCAATAATAATTTAAATAAATGAGAATATTTTATTTTTTAAGATTTCACATAATTTGGGAGCAATAGGTTCCACAGTGAAAAAAGTATACAGGGGTCCTCAAGTTACAACAGTCATTACCTACACCGTTTCGAGTTTACAGCGCTCACTCCCACTCTTACACTCTTATGCCTTATGGACTACTTATGGACTAGTTTGCTTTGTCGTGGTGGAAGAATACGCAGTAAAGCGGCTTATGAGTGAAGTTTTCCTTTTGCTCTTTCTGTGGCTTAGTTGTGTTTTTATGATTTTACAACTGTGTTAGAATAGGTAAGTGACTTAAGCTAGGGCGTGTTTCAACTTACACCAAAAATTGAGTTACATCTCTGACGAAGAAACAGACCTGTGGCATAACTAACAAAGGACACGCTGTGTATATATATATATATATATATATATATAAATACATATGTCTGTGTTTGTATAATTACGTGTATAATTATCTATTCATATTATTTGCTGTCGTAAGTGAAAATAAGTGAACATAAATACACATCCTCTATAGCAGAGGACCCCAACCACCGGGACACACTCATCTCGGCTTGCAGGAGGGAAGCAGGGCTCCCACTTATTCAGCGGACTGGTGAGTTGTATTTTTACGCAATTTGTTTTTAAAATATGAAAATTTTGTTTTACATGAAACTGATCCATGACCAAAAATGGTTGGGACCGCTGCTCTATAGGAATGTTTAAAGGTTTTACCATTTAGAGTTTTCAAGCGGGGATTCATTTCATTTATGGCATCGGCCACAAGAGGACAGATCTGAAACAACAGACATTTTTCTGATGAAATAAATGAATGGGAAATTATTACTTGTTAAATATCAGACATGGTCTAGGTGCCTTACCTGGTTCTGTAGGGCACGCCTTAGAGCCTGGTCAATATAACTACTAAACAGATTATACAGCCAGCTGGTGGGGAGAAAATGAAAGAGTTGGTGTTACTTATTATATCAGTTACTCTTTGTCTCTTAATGTAGGGGGGGGAAGGTGTTTACTGCAATTTCTGCATGTCTGTTAAGGATCTTGCAATGGAAAATGATGAACAATGACTTGATCATTGTTTCAAGCACATTAAGCAATTGTGTAAAACCTGTTATTCATGTTTAGAGAAGTGACCTGCACTGCTGCTTTTAGAGATTCCCCTTTCACTTCTATCATTTTGACAACAGTAAAGCAATGATGGAATTTTGGGGCAAATTCTAATTCAATAGTTTGGTTAAAAAAAATCGAATTTAGACGGGTTGCCCCAATACCAAGACATATTTGATGTTCTACATTTTGCTTTCCTTAGTTTTGAAGTGGGCCTACAAAGCCAATGTAGCTAATCATTAACAGAAACCAGGGTCATATCTGGACATTTGGGGGCCCTAAGCTACATCCAGTTTGAGGCACTCAATATTGAAACATATTCTTTTGTAGTAAAGAACAGATGAAGAGTTAATACTTCATTAATGGAGGAAGGCAACAGTCTAAGAAAATCTCTAGATCACTGTGGTTTTGACAAATAAAAATACATTTTCAGGGCCTCCTGTTGACTTGCAAGCCCTAACCAACTGTTTATAGTGCTTATACATTTAAGCAGCCCTGCTTATACCATTAAAGTTAGACAGATGTATGTTACATAGTAAAGGTTTTCTTTTGAAACGTCAGTCTAGAGTGAGGGCAAACAAGGTAGACAAAAACTATTCAGACACTGTTTCAAAATGTATATTTAAATCAATTTCTATATATTAATGCAGCTGGAAAGATTTCATATGAATAGCAACTACGATGAAGGAGCTTTCTAAAGTTTCCAGGCACAATATTATTAAACAATGCTCTAATGCCAAGAGCAACAGAGCCCTAACAAAGACCTTAATCATCCCTGTCTGTACAAGTGGTTTGATAATATGCATTAAAACACATAAGTTCATTAAAACACAACCAGCATGATTGCACCATGCTGGTTTGCTCTCAGACTAATGATAAGGAAGATAAGCGGGAAGCCAGCAGTCATTGTTGCAATGTGACCTGAAAACCACTTATAGAGAACAATAAGCAATGAATTGCTCTCCATTCATGCACTAAAAAAGAGGAACAATGATACACATTTTAAATCTGAACACATGTAGGCAAATCAGAACTCCATAAATTAACTAAAAGACAAAAATGTAACTCTTTGACCTTCAGCTCATCATGTTTGGAGAAAGAAGGGAATGATGGAGGTGGGAGCATCATGAAATGGGGCTACTACTCCTTATCCCTAACCTTACACAACATGAATTAGTTTTCCTGGAGATATGAGAGGATAACTTCATTTAAGACATTGAACAAATAGCTTCTTATAAAACCCAAAATAAAAAAGTGCTTACAAGGTATCTTACAAGATCTGCTGACTTGAATCCTGCTGAAATTTTTTGAAATTGTGAGTCTACCAAAAGGACCCTTGTAACCCTAGGAACTGGTGATATATTCTTATCACTGTACTGCAATTGCCAACACTGGCTTTACAACAATAAACTACTGTTATTAATCTGTGGTCTGATTATCTTTGTTTATCTTTTTTGTTATATTTAGAGGCACAAAGTCTATACCGCTGTGTGAATCTGAAGTAGGTATATGCTTTGGTAGGTTATCAAATAACAGAAACAATATCTCCCCTCACTATATTTCATATTGCTCAACTCCCTAATAGGAAGCAAGTATGTGACGATGAAGGCTTGAAGGTTGCACAAAGCTAATTATGGGGTATGAGCATGCATTATTTCTGCATTAGCCTTGTCGATTAGATTGTTCAAGAACCATCTTCTTAAAAAGAAGTGATAGGAGCTGTTGTGTTGTCCCTTAGCTTGATGTGTGATTACCTTGCTCCTCCATGAAACTTGATGCTAGCTTGGCCGACACTGGCCGCACAGTTAGTGCCGCTGACAGTTGGCCTGCCGGTGTCATCACTCTTGACTGCAATGGTGGTGCCGATGGACAGCCCACTCACAGACAAATCAAAAGAGCCAGAATCCTTTCTACACAATTAAAAATGTTTTTTTTTCATTAATATAGTGTAGACCAAGGCCATGCGTCAGTACAGTAGTACAATATACGTCCGAAAGCTTGCAGACACCTGCCCATCCAAAGTTTATTCTGAAATCCAGAGTGTTGTCGGCAATAACTGCCTGTACTTTTGGGGCGATTTTGTTGGAACATCGCTGTCAGTGTTTGATGGCTTTCAGCCACAAGAGCATTAGTGAGGTCATCTACTTATGTTGGCTGGTGAGGCCACCAGCTGCCCTCTTTGTACCCCTTTAGCCAGTACTTGGCACTGGACATGGTTTGGACATGTTGACTAATGGACAGATATGCTGTCCCATTTCACTGACAATGCATTTCTGTGGAGATTATGTTTGTGTGAAGGAGTACACCTGTAAGGGTACACCTTAAAGAAGCTAAATTCACTAATAAGGAGTGTCTGGAAACCTTTGGACATTTTGTGTTCCTTTGCTTCTGCTTACATTATTCTTAAGTATTTGACTCTCCAGTTGCCATGCAGGTTAATGTAGGCATCTCCGATGGACAGGCTGACTCCAGTGCCAGGTACCAAACCCAGCTCAGATTTGGGCAGTCCCAGATTTAAAATCTGTATCCTGTTGGGAATACGAAGGAGAAACTCTAACCACTTTACTGAGCAAGACCTATTATTCTGTATGTACTGAGCAAGACCTATTATTCATATACTTCTGTAGTATTGTATTTTCTGTATATAAGATTTAGATTGTTTACTATATTGTATTGTTCATTTATACACACACACACACACACACACACACACACACACACACACACATATATATATGTATATTCATACACATTTATATTTCTAAATAGTATAAACATATATGTACAAAAAGTACTATATATATTTGCTAACATTTATCTTATAGTCAAATATAAATCCATATTACGTATTCATATTGTAAATTGTATATTAGGGTATATTATATTTGCTCAGTATATTGTTCATTGTATCTTATAATTACTGTTGTTGTTTTTTTTTCACTGTGTTGTACTTGAGAGACACCATCTACTGGAATCAAATTCCTTGTATGTGTTCGCTCACATACTTGGCCAATAAACGCGATTCTGATTCTGATTCTGATTCTGATGTGATCAAACTATTCAGAATTCACTGTGACTAATGTGCAAGTTACAGTATTTGTTTATAAAAGTGTGGAAATGAGAGTCTGCAAAAGCTTTAGACATTTCCTACTTCTACAGTATATAGTCCATTACCATAGACAATAATGACACCTTTTTAGAAGAAAGTAACAGCAAACCTGTTTACTAAAATGCACATATGATACAAATTAGTGGTCATGTGCTGCTCATCTGGTCAGAGTCATTCCATGAGATTAGTAGAAAATGAACAAGCTAATGCATTCAGAAATCACATTTCTGTACTCTATAGTTTTAGTTGCATGTTACTTCGACCTTAATAACCCAGTAAGCTTTACAATTTTTGTGATATTTTTTTTAGAATTTTTTTTTTAGAATAAACAAATTCGTGGAAAACTGTCTCTAATTGTGATGATACTTTGTGATGATACTTTGCTTACATAAAATTGGTTTACTTCTACTTTGTTTGATGATGTTAAGGATGCATAAAACAACAAATCAATTATCATACTTAAAATTTGCCAGCTTTATACCAAGGCTCTCTTTAGTTTTAAATGAAATTAGCGGGTGTCACAGGATTGAATAATGAATGACACCAGTAATATTTTACTTAAATATTCAGTTTCAGTTTTAAAAAGTATAATTTATTTCAATGTGAAATCCGGTATACATCTGAGCAAAGGTTTGATATCCACTGTATATTTTTGATGGCACCTCAACACGTCTCTATACTGATGTAAAAAAAAAAGCTTAAATACTCAGTATAATCATAAATAATCATAAATTATTTATTTATTTATCTCATGCACCTTATAATACATTAAAGTGTTAAATACACATTTATAGTTATAGAAGATTCAGACTCCATTTGGCTTCTCTTGTCTACAGGGAAATGTGTCAGAATTGTTGATAATTGGCCATATGCTACAGATACACAAAGCTAGAGATA
This sequence comes from Nannopetersius ansorgii, assembly GCA_037974605.1. NCBI lineage: Eukaryota > Metazoa > Chordata > Actinopteri > Characiformes > Alestidae > Nannopetersius > Nannopetersius ansorgii. Next base: position 9,958,261 of record JBBPDE010000134.1, read on the forward strand.
CAGCATAAGGAAAAGAAGCCATTCTCACCCGGTCAGACTGTATGAGACTTTGCCAATAGGCGACACTGATTCTGTTCCGCTCAGGTCCGGAATCCTGATGCTTTTGAGTTTCTCTTGCAGGGCAGTAATCCCCAACTGGCGGCCTGCACTTCAAACAAACACTCACTGCATGTGACACACTTCACACAATTACATCAAGCAGAAGCAAACAGCTTCTCCTTTATGTAACATCCTCACTTTGTCTGCTCCACTTCTGGTCCATTTAGTACCACATTCGTCCTTTTTTTTGTCTCCAGTACTAAAAACCACATATTCTTTGAACTGCCAGGATATCAGAAACACCTACACACCCAGTGTCTTCTGCAAAAGCTCTACACTAGATATTGGAACATTATTGTGAGGATTTGATTGCAGTCAACCATAAGAACATTAGTGAGTTCTTATTGCAGAATGATCAGATCTGAAACACAAATCCATTTGAACTTTTTTAAAGGTGTTGTATTGAGCGCCATCCCTCCAGAGAAGAAGGCCACTGCTACACAGCCCAGTGGGTGGTGCTTTATACACCTCTTGATGATGTTTGGCTTTGGGTGTAACAGTCTTAGTGAAGTGAAAGTGAACCATTTGTCACACATGAACACACCACAACACTCAGTGTAAACAGTGTGACATTGTTCTCTGCATTTAATCCAGTCACAAAGTGAAGCAGTGGACAGATACTGACTCAAGGGTACCTCAGTGGTGCCACAGTGGAGGCAGTCCTGCGATTCGAAACGATGGCCTTCTGATCGCAGGGCCAGCTCCCTAACCACCAGGCCAGCCTCTCCTAAAAGGTGATTCCTAATGGGAATTCTCTAATAGGGATTCCACCAGTTTGGAAACCCCAAGGGAAGGCTTGAGTTTCCATTTATTTTTATAATGAGGGCCACCACTGATTAGATAATTAAGGTGCTGGGCCATTCTCAGCACATTAGTGGCACTTGTTGTAGTGGAATGGCAGTGTGTGTGATGCCGGCACATGTTTAATCAAGCATAAAGGCATTGCTATGATATTTAAACTTACTGACCACTTCATTAAAAAAACCTGAAGAGTATATTTTCCTGAATAACGTGTCTTAGACATTCTGTAAACCTAGCAGTGGTCATTTTCTGAAAACAGTGTCACTTCCGACTGGATATCTCCCAACAATATGTTTTAAAAGCAACGGAATGCCACTGTGTTTCTGATGCACTTGTTAAGTAGTGATAAACAGTGCTGTAAACCTGAGTGCACCTATACAGCAGGTGTCTCTGATAAATTGGGCAATGGCAGGTGTATGTCTTAGCAACTAGTTTGTCCTGTACTTACCATACTCCAGCCCCTTTTGAGTTACTTTCACTTTAACTCCAGCGTTAGTGCCTAAAGCCTCTGGAGAAAGCAAGGTCAGCAGGGTCAGCACCCACCACAGGGTCACCATTTCCACTCTGGCCTATGAGACAAACATATGATCATCAGATCTGTCCAGCAGCATGCATGTAATCTGTTCCTCTATAAGCCCTCTGCTGCTATTTTGGAAAGCACACTGACACGCTTTTGCCCGTGCTCATGCTGTGCCATGCTAATTCAGCCCCTTTGAGTGAGTCACCCTTTCTCATGCTTTGATGATGATGTGTTTTCATTTGCGCTCTTTGGTCATGCAATCCCTTGGTTTCTGCCATTAAAGAAAAAACACTGATTGTAATATTTAATGGCAACACAAGTTGTTGCCCTAGGGCTAGTCTTGTCTATTTATTTAATTCTGCTTGTAGGAAAACTGTTGTATTTGTATTTCAAGCTGTTACTTGAAAAAAGGGTACAGAATAAAACATTAATTTACACGAGAACAGCGTTTCTCAAACTATGGGCCGCGGACCGGTGCCGGTCCATGAGAGAGTTCCTGCCGGTCCAGGGCCTCGCTTCTGCACCAATCAAAATTCAGTCAGATCAGGTCTGATCTCAGCCATGCTGTCACTGCTTGCCCCGCCCC
>JBBPDE010000134.1:9978547-9993076 GCA_037974605.1 Nannopetersius ansorgii
ACATTTTCTCAGTTTAAACTTTTGTTCTGTGATTTATGTTCTATTCTGAATAAAGTATTAGAAGTTGGCACCTCCACGTCATTGCATTCAGTTTTTATTCACGATTTGTATAGTGTCCCAACTTTTTTGGAATCCAGTTTGTATTCTATAATGTGATTGTAGTTTATTTTTGATGCATGGTTCCATTATGAGTTTAAGATTCATTAAAGAGAGACCCATACAAACTGCAGGCATAAAAATACTCCAATATAAGATAAGATAAGAAAGAAGTTTATTTATCCCGAGAGAAATTATTTTAGCATAAACATTCTCAGTGCAACAAGAGGAATCAAGATAAGACAATAAAGAGTTAGGACAAAAATAAACACATAAAAAGCAGTAGTAATAGTTCAAACAGAGTAATAAAACAACTATAACAAAAATGTAACAATAACAGATATAATAAAATATGAGCTTTTCAGTGCAAGTGGTTATAAAAAGTGACTTATTGTTTGTGCCATGAAAATATGATGAATGCAATAAAATATTCCATAATTTATTATGTGGAATCTTTTATTACCCCACTTTTTATTTATCTGTCAGTTCCATTAGGCCTGTTATGTTGCCTAGGGATCTCTACTGAGAAACAGTGAGCATAGGTGTCCTTCTCTACTGTTTGATAAACACTATATTTGCTCACTAATCTGTCCGGAGAATTGTTTTGCATGCTATTCATGCAAAATATATGCAAGACTGACTCAGTGGAAACAAATGTTAATTTCTATTTATTATTTAAAATAATGTAAAATGAAAATATGAAGTTGTTTTTGCAAAGACCACATTTTGTGCTTTTTTCCAAACAAATACTATCAATTTTAGCAAACAAACAGAAACATGTGCAGAAGGTGTGTTTTTTTTCTAGAAAATTACCAAAACGTGAATGACTCAGAGGTGTTTTCAGTATGACTGCAGAAGTACGTGTTTTTTGTACATCATTAACTTGTACAATTTCAATAGTACAGAAGGATGTAGTGTTGATAACTGTTTTAATGATGACTGGTCACTGTTTTTCTGCTATGTGGCAAATGTAATGGATCAGTATAATGTCCAGTAAATTTAATGGTAAAAGTTGTTTAGATGTGACCTTGAGTAAAGTTTAGGCATTACTCCATTCAATGAGTCCGTTAGTACAGATGAGAAAATACACTACTAGTTTAAAGTTTTTGTACACTACAGGTTTTAGCACTTATCCATTTATTTAATAAAGATTTATTTGTGTTAAGTCGAAAATGTTGAGTGAACATTTATAAATTAATATACATGAAAAATTCCATTATAACATGAAAAGAATCTGGTTGTGTAGGGATGCAAGCTCTAGGCTCTTAACTCTAAATGTATTTTAACTGTTTCATCCAATTTGCTATCCTTTAATCACATGCCTGGTGTTCCACATTATAATTATATTACGTCGTGTTTTGTAGGTCAGTGGTGAAGAATAACAATGCTACACATTATCTGGCTAACAAAACTACTTTAATTGTGAACATACTGTAAATTTACTTGTCAGCAAAGAATACTAGGTGTATTTTTAATAAATATGAAGTGACCAACATACAAGTGTAGAAAATCTCACTGGTAGTGCATACTACTGAATAAGTGTGTAATATTTCACTTTTTATTTTATGTACGAGACAGTGTTCATGCCCAGGGCCATCACTCGAATCAGAATCAATTGGGATTTTTAAAAAATCTAATATTTTACATCACTTCACTGCGTCTTTTTTGCCCAGGGTTTAAACTGAGCTGGCATTAAGTTCATATATTGCCACTAATGGAGCCACTACAGAGGTTGTAGCCTGAACAGCTGCTGTAGGGAGTTATAGCATGAAGATTTATCCAACGCTGTTATGGATAGTCTAATTGAAAAAAATGGGCTTTGCATTCATTCTGTACATAAACCATTGCTCAGTTCATATGAGCATTCGCCAATAAGTATGTATGCTATGTATTGGTACACTGAGAGATCTTGTCCAAAGCTAAATATATTGGGGATATTAGTCTATATTAGTCCTGAGGTCCTGAGGTTTGAGGTAGTCATGGGACCTCGAGACTGCCCACAGGCTAATAAGCCCTGCTTTGGGCAGTCCTGAGGTTCCAGGACTACTAGGATTGTCATGGAATGCAGGTTTTTCTGCATAGTAACGTAGAAGCCACAGAGATCAGAACCTTCTATTCTTGTAAGTACAGCTATGGTTCATTGTTCCAGTGCCGGAGGTATGATGTCCAACACTGTTTGGTAGTTTCCAATACATTTTGTTGGACACCGGCCCTCCTGCAAGCTCTATACAGGAAGATAAGCATGTTAATTGTGAAAATCAAAACACATTATTTGAATTTACAAAAGAAGGCTGAGTTTAATAACTCTGGCAGCCTCATCCCATTCTGACAAACCATTGCAATCATTTTAAGGTCCATTAGGCGATTACATTCCCTCATCCTTTAATTATTTTTTGATTTGTTTGAAACTTTCACATTTGACACATGAACGGCTATGCGGAATAATTGAATATTATTTTCATGGAGTTATATTGGATTGTAGTAAAAAAATGCTTTGTTAGGCATCAGAAAGTTGTTGAGTGAACAATTATATATGAAAACATTTAAATTAAGCAAGTTTCCTGTATAAATGGAAAGAATCTGCAATAGTGCATGTCTGACATGCTATTAACTGGTTGCGTGGTGGTGCAGAGTCAAACGCTAGACTGTTCTTTAACTCTAAATGCTCTTTTATTCCATTTGATGACACTTAATAACACTTATCTAATATCTATTACATATAAATATATTATGGTATTATACAGGATTGCAGTTTTATACAGCTTTTAGGGTTTAGATCTTTTTTATTTGTTCGGTATGTGATGAGATGGGGAGCCACTAAAAACAATCAAAGCCAATGTGCACTGTTACACTATATGGACAAAAGTATTGGGACACAGCTCTTAATTATTGATTTCAGGAGGCAACTTAATGCTTCAGCACACCAAGACATCTTGGAAAACGCCATGCTTCCAACTTTGTGGACACAGTTTGGGAAAGAACCTTTTCAATTCCAGCATGACTGTGTCCATGAGCACAAAGCAAGCTTCATAAAGACATGGTTGGATGGGTTTGGTGTAAAAGAAGTTGACTGACCCACACAGAGTCCTGACCTCAACCCCAACCTACACCTTTCCGCTAGAATGGAGGTTGTGACCCAGGACTTCTCATCCAACATTAGTGCCTGGCCTCATAAATTCCCACAAAAACACTCCAAAATCTTGTGGAAAGCCTTCCAAGAAGAGTGAAAAAAGTTACAGCTGTAAAATGGGAACCAATTCCATATTAATGTATATGTATTTAAATGCACTTTCAATACAGTGCCTGTTGGTGTAATGGTCCCAATACTTTTGTCCATATAATGTACATTCAGTACAAATGCACGCGCGCGCACGCACCCTGCAGCCCCTCCCTCTTTCTGCTCCTCTCCCGCCTCTCTCTCTCTCTCTCTCTCTCTCTCTCTCTCTCTCGCTCTCTCTCAAATAATAAACGACTGGAGCGTGTGACGGTCGTGGCAGGTAGGTGTGTAACGTTTTGAATCTCTCTCTCCGTTTTAATTCCTTTATTTCTTGAACAAAGATACGTTTGCTCTCAGATCTCGGTCGTTCTGTCATTCCTCTGCACTCGTTATTGAATTCTCTTTCAGTCTCGTACGGCTACATAACGTTTAAATAGCCGGACTTTTTCTGCTACTGTTTAATTCCTTCACAACACCAGATATAACATAACTTAGAATAATCAAATTGCTCATTAGAAGATTTTTCTCGGTGCTGGGAAGGTAAAACAGGTTTGTAAAAGCTGAGTGCTGGTGTAGAGATGCACTGAGGAGGCACTTGGATGTGAACTGGCTTGGTTTTCTTGCTCCATCTGGTAAAAACTGAGAAGAGCTGAAGAAGGGCATATTTTTATACAGCTGATTTAAATGACCATTTAAAAATGCAGCCATAATAGTGGCAGAAACATGCAGGGTACTTATGTAAGTTAGGAGCAGTGAGTGAGTGTGTGTGTGTGTGTGTGTGTATGTATGGAGTGTAGTTAGGTGTGTGGGAGAGGCACGCTCAAAAATCACTGTATCCTAGTCCATGCTCAAATCTCCAGCCTGTGCAAGAGTTCTAAGCAGATTTGAGATCCTGGTGTATGTTGGTGGCTTTTAATGTTTTTTTTAGAATGGCCAAAAGTGATCAGCACTTCTGAGGTTCAGGTTCATAAAAGCATTACTGAACAGGAGACTGATCAGTTTACTTCCTGTGGCAGAAGATTTCAGCGTTTGCAGCAGAATGTATGGACGCTTACAGTCTGGTTTCAGGCGGAAAAGTTTCAGGTCTTTATTTTATCTAGAAAGCTCATGATTGACGCAATGCTCCTGGTGATGGCAATCATTTTGCATCCGCTGTGCTGTTTTGCATGAACTAAAACCTTCTAGTAAATCAGGGCGTGTGTTCACAAGCAACTTTTTGACCTTGGATACCTCATTACTGTGGCCTCTTGCTTGACAATTATACTGCACGTACCCACTTGTCCATGGCATGACTTTGTGTGCATACCTTCTTGTGTGTTTTTTTTGGCTGTTTGTACTTTTATGTACACATTTTATTATTAGTTGTAGTATAAAGTGTTAGTAGAGGTATCATACAACAGTTCTTCCAAAATGTTTCTATTACCATTCTTTTGCTGGTGAGTGTGTGTCCCCTTTGCTGCAGTAACAACCCCTAGTCATCTGGGAGGGAATTGCACTAGATGTTTGAACTTTGCTCTGAGAATTTGATTGCATACGTCTGCTATAGTATATGGATGTCACGATGATAGGTTTTAATGGATACGATTATTGTCTGGGAAATAATTTCATGATTATTTTACATGTATTAATTTCACAATGTAGACAATCACATACTTTAGAAGCATTTACCTTTTATTTACTGTTTGTTAAAAGGACAGTTGTCTTGAATATATCCCTCTGTACACTTGGGGTATCCAAGAAACGTCCATATGGCAGACTTCAGTTGCTTCTTTGGCTTTCGTTCCGGACGAGTCCCACCAATCTGTTGATAGCCCTGTTATAATATATGTTTCTAAGAGTGCCAACATAAACACTGTGTCAAGGAGCCTTTATGATTGATTAATCATGACGTTTTAAATTGTGGTTAGTTGTGAAACCCGGTTAATCGTGACACCCCTACTGTAGCATTAGTGAGGTCAAGTGCTGGTGTTTGTTTTTTCATTCTGGATCACAAATGCCACTGTAGCCCATTCCAAATCTATTCAGTGATTAATCTTTCCAGCATACACAGGTCTACTGCTCCACAGCCCAGAGCTTTACTGAGCAGCCTGTAGCACGGTGTCAGTTAGAAAACTGATTAGTTTCTGGTGGACCACATAATACAAAATGTCACAAAACTATGAGAAAGGACTTCTGGGCTGTATAACATTATCTAGTATGAAATGTTTTGAAAGGCGTTCTCACAGAGGTTCTCAGTGTGGCAGAAGATTGCAGGATTTGCAGTAAAATGCATCAGCGCTTACCTACAGTCTTCTTTCAGCTGGGAATGTTTCAGGTCCTAATGCTATCTAGATGTTTGAATGTTGCTGTGAGGATTTGATTGCATATATCTACAGTAGCATTAGTGAGGTCAAGTCCTGATGATTGTTTGTTTGTTCATTCTGGATCACAAACGGCGCTCCAACCCATTCCAAAACTATTCAGCGGTTAATCTTTCCAAAGTACACAGGTCTACTGCTCTACAGCCCAAAGCTGGGAGCTTTATACCCCTCTAGCTGCCTGGCTTTGGATGTGATTAACCTGCTCCAGAGCTTTCCATTCTATTGGCAGTGCTCTTCTATGGAGATTATGCAGGCTGTTTGTAATGCATTGCATTCCTGTGATTTGAATATAAACAACATTTATAGATAAACTCATAATTTTTACATTGACACAGTTATTGCCACTGTTATAAACCAAGTAAATTCCAGCTTTTGTCGCTATTTGAGGCTTCAGGACTGGCTCCAGGTGAGCAGCTGCCAAATGCCAAAGGCTTCAGCAAAGGCAGTGCTGAAATCCTCTCCACAGCTTTCAGACCACCCCGTCCCTCATATCTGCTCTCCTGGGTGAGTGTACCAGGGCCTGAAGGGAGACTAGTCAGAGATCACTGCCCGCGCTATTGTCCTGGCAGACATGACGTGGCTGCTGGCCCAACTGACCAGTCAAGTTATTTCGCCACCACTTGTAATAGTGTTGGATCGAAGTGTTTTCCTCCTCAGCTAGAATTAGTCACAGGCCAGCTTTCAGGCGATGCCATGAAATTGTTCAAGTTACAACTTTTCAATTAATCTAAGCCGACTATCTTCCATTCTTTCACTTGGCTCTCCAGACGCGTCAGGCCTGCCGCTAAACATGCAAGCAACCACTTATGTTTATGTTACAGTACTGGCACATACACACACTCTAACCGTTTAACAAACACCTCGAGGGCGGGAGGCTCAGGCAGGCAATCACAAAGGTTTGAAAACAAGTAAAGCCTAAGCCTACCTGAGCAGAATACAAGTGTGAACAGAGACTGAAGAGGAGTGAGCTTTCATTACTGAAGCGATTATTAAAAGACCCGTAATTTACTTTGGAAAGTATTTAGCATAGTAAAAGAGGTAGGATTGTGCTTGCCTGCTAGAACTTCCCATAACATGATTTTGTTTGTGTGTGTGTGTGTGTGTGTGTGTGTGTGTGTGTGTGTGTGTGTGCCCGTTTCTATTTTCAGAACATTATGAATTTGTAGGGAAACCATGGAGAAACAGGCAACCCACAAGACCAACAAAATAATGCTTTTTAAGTGTCTTTTTACAAAAGCTCGTTGTTGCTTTTTGCATATAGCTAGTTAATTTTTAACATTGTAACAGAAATGGCTGAACACAGAAGTTGAGTCTAGGGTCAAGTTTAGAATTAAGCAGTGGTGCAACGGATCACTGTTGATCCGTGATCCGAACCGATCTCTCTCCGCGGTTCGGCACGCATGTGATCCGAAGATTCGGAGAAAAAAAGGCCGCACGTGCTTGCGGGTCTGCTGTGCGGGCGCATTTCGACATATCTACAAAAGACACGCGGAAAGCCGTTTGTAAAGCGGGGAGGGGGTGGGGGGTGAGATTCTGGGCCGGGGCCGCTCTCGATGTCGTATCGTACAGCCGGGCCCTACTCACTATCGTTCTTTCAGGGGTGCGGGGGCTGACGGGATTCTGCGCCCAAACGTGACCAGGACCACTCATTACATCACAGCGGAGTGGGAGAAGCCCTGTACTGCAGACACGCCCCCTCTATGTTTGGACAAAAGTTATAAGCTCACATCTGCTTTGCTTTCTTTCTTTTTTGATGATGTGGATATTAGCTAGTTTTTATTTCATTCTCCATCTTCAAAGTAAGAAGCCATGAGACCTTAAACTGCATTTGAAGTTGTTTTTGTGTCCATACAAAAGGAAATAATTATCTTGCCATATATTGCACCTTAATTTGTTTTTATCCGTGACTTAAAACCGTGATCCGATCCGAACCGTCAGTTTTTTGATCCGTTGCACCACTAGAATTAAGTTTACAGATTTTTTGCACATATACAGTGGTGCATGAAAATTTGTTAACCCCCTTTTTTATATACGGTTACTTCTTGATGCATCAGACAAAAACCCACTGATCGAAGACATTTCTGGATATTTGATCAGTACTTGGTTGATGCACACTTTGAATCGGAACACTTTTTATAGCCGTGACTGGTCTGTGACCCTATTGTCAAAACATAAACACTTGTTTCAAAGCAATGATGATGCAGTAGGCAAAACGAAACACCAGTGTTCCCATGTCAGCACCACTGCATTGAAAAACATTGGTGAAATCAACCCCATATGAAAAAATATGTCACAATACGTCAAAATACATTAAAAACAGCTACAAACCGCAAAATGTCGGAATGGCTAAATTCATGTAAAAGGGCCAAATGCTCCCCAATACTGCCAAATAGCTACCATATACCATGGTGAAAGGTCAGTTTGAACGGTATGAAGATAAAAAATACAATCCTGCTGCTCTTTAAAAAGAAAATTGCTACTTTTATACGTTTTGCTTAAGACCACAAGGTTATTGTCATGGTAATAAAACCTTATCCTGTCTCTGAAACATGGTGGTGGTAGTGCTTGGTTTAGTGCTTGCATTTGGGCCAGGATGGCGTACCCTCATCAGTGAAATAATGAATTGTGAATGATACCAGCAAATTCTAAAGGAAAACTGAAAATTGAGAATTTGGCCATGCATGCAGACAACAACCCTAGCACACAAGTTAAAATAGTTGAAGAAGAATCAAGTCATTGTTTTAGAGTGAAAGGCCAAGAAAGGCCAAATCCTGAACTTAACCCAAGAGATTCAAAGAAATGTGGAAGGACCTGAAGTTAGCAATTCATGTGAGGAAACCCACTGACATCTAAAGTATTAGAGGTGAGAGAGAGAGAGAGAGAGAGAGAGAGAGAGAGAGAGAGAGAGAGAGAGAGAGAGAGGTTGTTTTTTGTGTTGTTGGTCTTGATGAGACCTATATAGAGCAATGAAGGAATCTTTGTGTGGCAACAAATATGCCAGATATGTGACCATGCAGTTACAACTATGCTGAGATATTTTCCTTCAAAGGACTGAAAGGACAAGACAGCCTATGGCACTCTTCATTTATGTATTCAACACATTTAAGGGACTTAAACTGTCCCATCATGATATCTCTTGCTAGTAGCAACACCTCATTAAGTGACACCGCCACCATTAAGTAGGAACATATCTATATTGCCTTTTCAAGTTTTGGCTTTGTTACTATTCTCAAGTTCCTCTTCATGCTACAAATGTTGTTGTTGGCTTGATAATTGAGTGTTCCTGGCAGATATAACACAGATGCATCACTGCGTCTAAGTTATGTGTCTAATTTCCATATCAACATCTCTCTCTCTCTCTTTCTCTCACCCTCTTTCTCTCACCATCTTTCTCAGCTCTGTTGCTACATGAATACTCTTTTTGTACAATAGACAGCATATAACTGACCTCAAATGTAATTTTGTACATGAACCAGGGACTAGGTAAAAACACCAAGTCACTAATTCAATCTCAATGTTTAAGAATAGGAGAATAACTACAATCTAGTTTAAGAATAGGAGATTTTAAAGACAAATGTCTGTAGCTACTTGTTTTTCCTGCATTAAAACACTAAAATCAAATAATTAGCATAATTGTCAAGGGAAAACTTTCTGTGGGTGAAATGATTTGTTGCTTTTGAAATGAAACGTTGTTTTTCAGTGCTTAAATGGGTGACATATCAAGCCAGCTCTACACTACTTGAATTAAATGAAACCATATAAAATAATTATATAGGAATGCAGATATTTGTATATGCATGTGTTATATAAACAGAAAAAGGTCCATTATTAAAGAATTGAAATAAATCATAAATCATTGAAAAAAATAGTACTAAAATGTATTTCATCCCAAGGCTGCTCTGCACTCAATTTGACTAAATGTGGGAGTGGCTTGTTTTTATTAGCACTTTTCCTTGGACTGGCTCCCTGGGGCACTGATTAAATCAAAGGAATTAAAAGTGAAGTAAAAATGAATGAAACATAATTTGCATAATTTTAACCTTAACAAAGCAATTGTATCAGACACACCACTATTGACAGACAACCTCTCCTCTCACCTTAAGTTAGAATCACACCAGGACCCTGTCTGTCACTGGAAGCCAGAGGTGCCACATCTGCCTTTCCTCGGGCTGCTGCTGCCTGTCACACTGTGTGTGTATGTGTGTGTGTGAAGGGGGCTGGGTGGTGATGCAAGGTCGGTAGGCCTGCATGACACTACCCATTGATTCTCAGGAGAAGACAATTTGCAACTCAAATGTGTTAAGCACCTGTCCCTCAGATGCAGCTCGGAGCGCCCAATGAGAAAAGGAGTTTTTTCCTGCAGTTTCTAAAAAGCCTCTTGGCCTCACTGTTATGCCTGTTTGAAAAGCAACAATGTGCTAAACAGGGCCCAAAAATGTTAGGAATTTATTGTGCTTTTTAAGATTTTCTTGTAGCATTCGTGCAGCATTGATATTAGTGGTAAATGGAATTTGAGGGATCTTTATACAGGCTGTACACAGCTGGGTGGTGAGTTGAAATGGGAACTGAAGCCAACTCCAGCCATCTCACTCTCTGTGCTGTCACAGCCCCTCACTGTGTGGAATGTTCCCAAGGTGTCTGTTTTTGTAGCCAGGGGCAAATCTGGTCATGTCCCATGTACGGCCCATCGTGGAAAGTAGAAGAGCACAGAGACAAAGAGAGAGAAAGAAACAGGAGTCTGATGAGAGAAACAAAAAGACATACCGTAAGGGAGAATAAGAGAGAAACCACATGGTCCTGTATGTATTTGACCTTAAAATGCTCTACACCAATATATTCTTCATAAAGTTTTTATTACCGAATCTATTACCTTCTGAAATGAAAGAAATTTGGAAAGTTATCATGTGCTTTTATGTATTTTACCTTAAACTTGGACAAATGCTACCGATTATATTAAAGTAAAGTAAATATTTAAAAGTAATTTGCAGTAAAATAAAACAGTAAAGTAACTAAATGTAGCTCTAACAAACCATGCATAACTTTTTAAAACACCAGAACGAATTAGCTTCATAGAAATTAACTTAAAAATACATTAGAATATAAGTAAGTGGGTCCATTAGCCTTTTTTCTCACTGTAAGAGATCCAATAAGAAGCCTTGAAAATTATGCACTACCAGCATTCAAATTGCTAGCCAGATGCTGATTTATCAATAAGACACATTTTAGTAGATTTTTTGTAGTGATGTAGTTTAATTGAGTAATCATGACAGTCCTTTTTTAAAGTTGTCCTATAGGATTCATGTTTCACTGACATTCACAAGATAGGCTTGCAGGGATGCATATTGGCTGTATTGCAGAATACTGTCTGTCAGGCTGCATTGGGTAATATGTCTCTCCGTGTACAACAAGGCCTGCCAAGCCAAATGAAAAGACCCAACAAAGCGCTCTTGATGTTGGGTCTAGTGGGGAAGGACGATGTGGCTCATCTGATTTAATGTGCCGAGGGATGAAGGCTACAGGTCAAAGGCTGCTTGCCAGGCACAATTAGACACAGATGGCAGTTGATCGAACATCGCAAATTCAGGACGTTAGGCGCTGTTTCAACAACCTGCTAAAACACTGATCTCTCAGCCTGGCACTCTGAAGCACAGTTCACCTGCTACGCTCAAGTGCCCATCAGTCTTCATCTCCGTTTTGACCAAGGATTTGTTTTTGAGTGCTTTCTTGGATGATTTCTCAAGCCTCTGCTTCTGCTTGATGCACTTGATGCATGTGTGAACTGCATGGATGCTTTGCAAGTGATTGCAGAGAAATAATGCTTTGATAAAATATTGATTCATGCAGTCAGTCTTTCAAGAGCTCCATCTACAGAGTCCTGCACTGACATTAGTGTAAAAGGGCCAGAACAAGCACTGTTGATGATGGGACATGGGGCTACTGTGTTGCCATGGTAATTAAGAGGGTTGAGGAGGTGGTAATGAGCGCCAGAAGCTGCAGTGACGTTATCGGCGTGGAGCTTGAAGTCTCAGGACTTCAGCTATTTAAAATTTGCAGAGCTTATCCACGGCGCCAAATGAGGAGGCAACTGGTGCCTGGTAAACAGTCTTCAGTACAGCTGCACAACATAATTACGATATCATTATCGCTGTGCTGGCTTTTACCATACTGATAGTACAGAATGCTGCAATATGCAAACGAGCCTCATACCAATCATAGACTTTTTTTTTTTTTACTGTGAGCTGTGTCCAAAAGATTACATACACCTGAAAGGAATACTTTATATATAATTTCCTCTTGAATGTTTATAATTCAGTGCATTCCTACAATAATTTCGTCTCTTACATTTCCATGAATGTTTTTAACAACTCAATGCCAGCTCAAAGCCTGGACTGAAATCCGCTAAAGAATTTGTGGAATGAAAATCTCAAAAAAGTTTAAATAATATGTAAAATGCTATCTGGTGGTTGTCCTGTGAGACTAACTACAGTTTAAAAGCTAATGGCAAGGCAAGAAGGTATTAGACAGTATGAGATTGGGATGGTTGTAAAATGTTGACCTACTAGTCATTAACTGAATTGTAAATAAAACAATTAGAAGTGAAAGAGTTGCTGACATCATTGATGGAAATAAAAGTGATTGGTTGAAATTATTATAGAAACACACATATTGATTGAATGATGATATATAAATATAAGCTGAATGTATCCCTCTCAGGTGTTTGTAAATATTTGGGCATGACTGTATACTGGCCAATCACAGTTCATTTTTCAGGGATTTGAATGATGCAGGTTTTATATGACCACATTTTGGTCTAAAACAAGATTTGACAACCTTTTAACTTGTAACAAAGGCTTCAGTGGTGTGTTTGATTGTAGTATGCAGCATTATAATCAGAATGTGATATTTTGTTGCATATTGTACAGACTCAGTCTCCAAGATTCCAGCAAGCTTTTCACTTTGTGTATCAATGTGCTACATTATGACAACTATTTGCCTCATGACATATGAAGGCTTAATCTCTTAATGGTGTTTGGTGGTTTGGTGAATACCTACAGCATAAGTAAATTAGTGAGTCCCTATTATAGTCATAGTTCAGAGACAGTGGACGGGATGGGAAAAACCTATTGCTGTTCCTCCGGCCCAACAGAATAGAGAGTTCTTCTGCCATTTCCAATTCGATGCAGTACTGCTGTCTGCCTCTCCGAAAAAGGCTGTTTATAGCATGACTCAGCCTGTCCTCTTGGCTGACCCTTTTGCATTGTTTTTGGCTCTTGCCCATCCCTGCTGTCCGCTGTATTTGGCCACGTGCCTTTTCCTGCATTGTGAGCTTCTTGGGCGGCTGCTGAGCTCTTGTTTAATCATTTATAGTCATGGTAAAAAGGTGGGACGGCTTAGGTGCTCTGATTGATAGGAAGCGAGAGTGGCAGTGTGTGGTGAGAAATGGTACTTCGTCCTTTCTGAAGGAGACCCAGCGAGATGCGGCTGTCTTCTGTCTGATTGCAGTGAGTCAGCACATTCAGAAAAGCTGGAGTGCTTTTTTCCCCCTCCCCCCACTTATCTCTTCATTTTCCTTGCCTTTTCTGTCCCTGGGAATTATCCTAACTCCACCCCCTTCCCGGGAACGACCCATACTATGTGATCCGCGTGTTGCTCACATGTTCATGCGGCAGGGCTTGTGTAGCTCCCTTCTCAGCATGCTGCATGCGTTGGGAGTTGCAGTGGGGAAAAGGGTGCGCTCTGTGAATCTCTAGTCTTTGTTGAGAATGGATGGAATTGTGCTGTTTTATTGTTGTTACCATTTATTTGATAGCCTTCCTTCTTACTGTATTTTGTCCAAATACATTCAACTGTGTATTCTAAGAAAACTAGGTCTCCTAGGTCAAAGAATTTAAGCCCATAAACTGATTATTCAGTCATTTAGTTTACATGGTGAAACTTGCATGTACCTTTACTTGAATTTTATAGAAACTAAGGGTTTACTCACACTTGGCAATCAGTACCCAGCACGTTTGGCCCTGTTCAGTTTGTTCAGTTAGTGAGATCTTTTGAAACTGTGCCTGCTTGAGGAGTTGGGCCTGGATACAATATGCATGTAGTGTGATCACTAACTGTGGTTGAGCATGGAACTCAGATGTAACTGTCTAATTTAACAAACATGGTGGCAGATGAATGACATTGCAGTGTTTTCAGGGAGTTTGGGCAGATAAGAGTATACAGGAATAGCTGGATAATAAATTTGAGGTTAAGCTGTATGTACAAAGGGTTGGGACACCTGACCATTACAGTAACAGGGACTTTAAGTCAAATATATAGGCTTATATGGGGTTGTTCCCCCACTACGCAGTTATAACAGCTTCCACTCTTCTTGTAAAGATGAACTCATCCAACCATATTGTTATGGACTTTTGCTTTGTGCACTGGGGCACAGTCCTGCTGGAATAGAAAGGGTCTCCCCCAAACTGTGTCCACAAAGTTGAAAACATAGAATTGTCCAAAATGTCTTGGTATGCTGAAGCATTAGGAATTATGTAAAGGGTCTAGACCAAACTTTTGTCCATATAGTGTCTCTTCATGTTCGTAGCATTGAATAATGTTCTGAAAACACTACAGATTCAGTGGCTGAAGATATTCTGTAAATCTGGCAGCTCACTTCAGCTCACTGAACGAAAAGTTTAAAGCAGTGATGTCAGCGTGCGGCGGTCCAGTACATTAAGTGCTATCTGAGTGCAGGCCAGTGGGGATGTGGGGAGGTGGCTCAATCGTGCTCAAGCACAATACCAGGCCACCAGGCCTAGTGTGAGTACGCTCTAAATTTCACTCGAGTTGCATAACGTAAAACGTTCTGCAACTCGCTTG
>JBBPDE010000134.1:9994833-10006587 GCA_037974605.1 Nannopetersius ansorgii
TACTAATGCAAATGAATGCATGTGCCAATTAAATCCCCTTTACTGAAGCGCACCACATTACGGTATCGGTCACTTCCTTATTTGTAAATGTAAAAGCTCAAACAGTAGCTTTAAATGACTTCCATTTGCATTGTAAACAGTGACTAAGCCTGAGATTTCCAAATCATTGCTGTGTTTCCAAATACAAAATAAACCAGTAATCCAGCCAAACTGCCTCACCTGAATTTTCACACATTCCACTCTAATTCTGAAGTAAAAAGCAATGTATTTATGCCATTTACTTGAGATATAAAACAGTATTTTACAGTTTAAGAGGGGCACTTATGTGTGTAACCAGCATTTTGCAGTGTAGGACTACTCCAAAACCACAGGTTGTAAATGTCAAAAAATGCTATTTAAGTGGAATGAATGGCAACGTGTTGTCTTGCGAAATGTCAAATGTCTTTTCAAACCTGGGATCTTCCAAGACCAGTCACGGTGTATAATGGACAAACTCCTGCTTATACACTCCTCCTTTATGTAAAACTCGAGCATATAATGTGCTTTTGATTTTATATAATTGAGCTGAACTAGAGTGAACTGACTTCCTAGCGTTTTCAGAAATCTGGAACATATGACCGACAAATATATTTAATATGTTTAAACCAGGGACTCTCCATGATAAATGGTGTAGACGGGTACAGCCGGATGGGATGACTCTGCAGCACCATATCCCACGAAAACCAACTTAAAATGTCTGTTGAGTATCACTTAGTGATGAGTAAGACTCCCTTCCCTTGATGAGCCAAAGAATCTTTCCGTACCCACGATTTTACTGCTGCAATTAAGAACTTGGGGCAAAAAGTCATACTCAGGACTCTATTAAAAGCAATCTACAGGGAATCAGTGCCTATAACCACTGGGCGTGTAAGCCAGGCATTTTAACGAGAGAGACGTTCTCTGGAAAACACTTGACTGAATCTCTTGGTTTGTGTTTACAAAGACTGAGCATGTGTTTTTATTAGTAGTGAACCAACTACTATGATCTTTATCAGTAGTTTGTTCATTCGAGTGTCACATGCCATTGTGGTTGTTTTGCGCTATTTTAAAACATCTCTCCTCCCTACTGTAGCACCTGCAAGCCACGCTCGGAGAGCTCTCTTCAAAACAGGCCAGTGATATCAACAACACCACACAGATGCACATATAGTACACACTGTACTATATGTATGTGTGTGTGTGTGTGTGTGTGTGTGTGTGTGTGTGTGTTCTCTGTAGTGAGCTGTCCCTGCTGAGGTGTAATGCATTCATTTTTAATTGAAAACTCACAGGAGTCTCTGTAATCTTGTGAAAACACTGCATGACACTTTTGCCTGGGTGTGTGCTTAGCGTAGATCATTCATTTAGAAACAGCCTGGGAGGTTGACTTTCAAACCGCATTACATGTGTTTGTGCAGAACGCTAAAGACGTCAGTTTTTGGACATCTTCAATACTCATTAGCCCTGAAGCGTAAGCTTATCTTAGAGGGTTCATATTCTAATTTCTTTTTTTCTCCCTTTTGATGTCTGTTGTCTAAAAATGTGTTTGTTTACGTATCGATAACAGACACAATTCATTCTTATGTGAGCATTTTTTAACCTCAATCTTTTTTAATTAAACAGACATGTTTCTGTAATTGACCTTTTGTTTTATAAAAATTGTCTTTTTAAATTAGATTTCTATTTTGTTAGATTGATATTGTCTTGTCATTTCTGTGTAGCAAAGATGGTGGATATTTCACCACTTCAACTGGAACTTAAACTTGATATATGCAAATGACTTTGGTGCTGATTGGCTGCTCTGTAGTATGTTAGTGAAAAAGTAGCCCAGGCCTCAACACTCCTTATAACTTCAAGGGGTATGGATAGGGTAAAACACTGAATGCTGAATAGGTGGATATATACAAACGTTCTTCATTATTATTACAAGAACAGTTTCTTTCCTCAGTTAAGTGTCCAGGACTGTGCAGACAGAGGGATAATTTTATTAAAACACTTTAATAAAAAACTCTTTTATTAAATTACCTAGAGAAATTCTGTGACACGGACCCTTAAAAATACTTAGATGCTTACAGGAGTGGATGTGTATGAGGAGGACCATTAGCATTGAGCTTTCTGGCAGTGACACCACTAATACACCAAGTCTCTTTAGCTCACTCTCAGCCATGCACTGATCCTAATAAGGGCATGAATGGCCCTTCACACAGGAGAGCGAGCCTGAGAGGGACTGGATCCACGCCCATTACACACACTCTCTTTTTCACTCTCTCTCTCTTTCTCTTCTCCCTCTTTCTTTGTCCATTTCTCTAATGCACTCCATCACTCTGCATCTCAGTTAAGCTCTTTTCCTCCTGTCTCTTCCTCCACCACACATCTCTTCAGTCTTTTTTATTTTTACTCAAAGCAAAAACCCAATTTCTCTGTCTCTCTTTCTTTGGCCCTCTCACTTTGCATCACCTATTGTTATGATTTTCACACATTCCTGAGTCCTTTCTTCCCTTGTCCTTTTTAGTCTATAGCAGTTCATCACAGTAAAAGTTATTTTTCTCCGTTTTCACTCACTTTCTTTGCTTTTTCTCCCATTAATTATTTTATTTTCTCTTTCTCTCTCTTTCTCATAGCATAGTCCAGTCTGTCTCGGCCTCCGCAGCCCACAGAGTCATGACCAAGTCCCATGTGGCAGACCTCTGCCTGGTAAAGTGGTCAGTAATGAGAGAGGCAAAAAGGACACACAAGAAAGCGGGAGAGGGACTAAAATAACATTGCCATAAACGACAAACTTGATTTTCTCTACCTCTCCCCCCTCTTTTCTCTCTCTCGCTCTCTCTCTCCTCCTAAATGGGTGCCAGTGGAGAAAGAAGGCAGAGCCTGTTTGCTAGAGGGACTCATAAGTGCCTGTCAAGTAGTGACAGGCTCAGTGTAAAGAAGTCATTGTCTTTGTATTTTTTAAGAAAGCGGGATACAGCTCTCTGTGACAGCATCTCCGCTTGGAAACCAACTACATGCCAATCATGGACGCCATGTTTACAGGCTCACGCACCCTAAAGAATCTGACATTTGTTTCTTTATATGTTGGTTTATTTCTCAATGATGTCACAGAAACTCTCTGAAGCGGAAAGTCTGGGTTTTTTTTATTTACTTTCTCCATAAACTAAAATTTCCCTCTGCAGAGGTCACCTGCATGTCTCAAGATCAGTGTTCAAAACAATCAGTGTCTCAAACAATGTTCCTAGTGATCACTCTATATGCTGTTTTTTTTATAAAGTCATTTACCGTGTTGTTTGTTTATTATGTTGTCCTGTTCCTTACAATTTTGTAATAAAAATACTATAGTCGTGTGAAAAAAGTTAACATGAGATTCAGGTAGTATCAGCTTCTCAGTGTTCATGAACACTTTTAGATTCTGAAAACAGCTAAAAGTGTTCATGAAATGTTTCTAAACTTAGCTATGTTTCAGTGTTTAGCCTAACAGCCTACTGGATATATTAGTCGGTTAGTAGATGTAACAGACAATGAGTATACATGAAGGTAAAGGGAGTTTACACTAGGCTTACTGGTATTTTTTTCTTCTAGGTTCACACTGCAGTTTTTTTAAACTAGTTTTGGATTGGGTCTTGACCTGTAAAATCATGCAGTTGAGGTTAACTCACGACTGCAGCCATCACTGAAGGCCTACTTTCCTTTGGATTTGATCAGTGAACTACTTGATTTAGTTTATTATCTTCTACTCAGATCATCTGGAGAACTTGATTAATTAAAAAAAGTAAAGTAAACTCTAAACACACCACAGCACACAGTGTAAACAATGTGAAAATCTGTCTCTGCGACGACCTTCTGATCACGGGGCAACTGACCTTCCATAGAAAACAATAAAAAGGTGAGTGTTAACCCCCTGAGTATACCTAATAAACTGACAACTCAAAGTAGCATTATAATACTACAAAGTGTTGTGCTTTGTCACTACAAAAAAAGAGTCTTGATATGAATGTGTTGGTATAACTTACTGTACATTTATTGGTTGTTTGTTGCACTGATGGTATGAACACTAACTTGTGTTTTTTACCGTTTTGTGTATTTCTGTTTTGTAGGCATCAACATTCCTGTTTGTTTTAACAGTGTCTTAGCTCCAGGGGTTGTCATAATAGCTTTAAATACAATCTGAAAAGACATCCTGAAAATGTTCTGAATGAGCAGCAGGTGGCCTAGTGGTTAGGGAGTCACCCCTGCAATCAGAAATGTATGGGTTTGAATCTCAGGACTGCTAATGGCATCACTGAGGTACTGTACTCACAGACTGCTCCCTGGGTGCTGTGTTCCTGGCTGCCCACTGCTACACTTACATTTATGGCATTTAGCAGATGCTTTTATCCAAAGCGACTTCCATTCCATAATTACAGGTGCCAGTCTTCCTGGAGCAACCCAGTGGTGGTGTGCTAAAGCTAAGATATGATCCACCTCCTGGTCCACAGGCAAGTATTCTACACACAGGCCCACCGCCTTGGTGAATGGTATAAATAAAGAGCAACAATTTCACATTGTTCACACTGTGTGCTGTGGTGTGTTCACGTATGACAAACGGACACTTTATTTACAAAGAGCATCTGCTAAACTTAGCAGCTAGAGATGAGATATTTCTGTAATTGCATGTCATTCAGTGAGCAGAAAATAAATTACCTTTTGGAGAGGATAACGACTGAACATCAGCTCATACTTATTTAACCGTATTATAATAAGTAAATAAAAAATAAGTAAAAGTGTTAATTTGTCTTACGTGAACAGCACAAACATTTTCACTGTATGTAACCCATTCACCAAGTGAAGCAGCCAGGAACACAGTGCCTGGGGAGCAGTGTGTGGGGACAGTACCTTGCTCAAGGGTACCTCAGTGGTGCCATTAGCAGCCCTGGGATTCAAACCCACAACCTTCTGATCGCAGGGGCAAC
The DNA here is from genome assembly GCA_037974605.1 of Nannopetersius ansorgii. Taxonomy (NCBI): domain Eukaryota; kingdom Metazoa; phylum Chordata; class Actinopteri; order Characiformes; family Alestidae; genus Nannopetersius; species Nannopetersius ansorgii. The sequence continues at coordinate 9,999,795 of JBBPDE010000134.1, forward strand.
TCCCTGACCACTAGGCCACAAGCGGCTGAAAAAGTTCGTTTTTCAGTGGTCAACAATTATTCTCAGTGTTTGTCCATCAGAGTGTAAACAGTAAAGAAATGAACCAGATGGTCTTTTTTGGTTCCATGTTGGCTTGCTTAATTCTTTCCAAGGCACATCCCTAGAATTAAAGATGTTGTTTATACAACCAGAGATTATGGGGCTAATTAAGTAACCAATCCCACATTTTTGTTTGTGCAACATTAGCTCTTAGTTATTAGCCTCATGTTGAGCTAATGTTGGGTTGGATCAACTTTTGAACTACCTGAGGTGATCTGTTTTGCTCCATGCAATCTGCCACGGACTTGATAGACCAGATTACAGTCAAGTCAGCTTAAGCGTAATGAGAAATTCACATAGCCTGGACCACCAGACACATTTTATTTCCTCTGAGTATTCCCATTATTAAACACCTCACTGAGCAGGGCACAGAAGGCGAATCTGTGAAATGTTTGTTTTTCAAAAGCCACAGCTCTTCTCCCACAAGGTGAAGCTCAAACAGCCTGCAGCTACACAGATACCAGTCCCTATGATCCCCATTTATTTCTATGTAACAGTGGCCAGCAACGAAGTTTCAGTTTCACAGAATTCATATTTGAGCTCTGTCTGTCCAATTAAAAAATTCATGGTGCTAAAAAAATGAATAAAAATCTACTGATGAATTAATTTTCTGGATGTTGGATTTTAAAGGGTTATGGAAAAATGATTTTTTCCTCCCTACATTTGGTTTAGTATATATATGGGAATTAAGCTGTAAAAACAAGCGGTTTTAAATTAAAACACATTTTTACAGTATTTTTTTTTACACATTTTTACAATTTTGCAGTATTCTGCCTATTTGCATTATATTATAATGGGTGTTTAGACAGCAGCTGGTGCAGCTGGGCAGTTGGTAGCCAAGTGGTTAAGGCATTCGCCCTGTGATCAGTAAGTCCGGGTTCGATTCGCAAGACTACTAGGCACCTCTGAGGTACCCTGAGCAAGGTACCGTCCTCACGCACTGCTCCCTGGGCGCTGTGTTCGTAGCTGCCCCCTGCTTCACTTGGTGAATGGGTTAAATGCAGAGGAAGTATTTCATGCTGTTCACACTGTGTGTTGTGGTGTGTTCACGTATGACCAGATTGTCACTTTCACTAGACTATTTAAGTGAGGCACAATAAACGGCAACCAATCAGAGCTGAGGTCATTACCCAAAACTACAATAAAATACATACAGAAGTAAAGTAAAATTAAGAAAAATGGAGCATATGGCTCCTTTAAATGGCTGATGTTTCATGTGTGGTTTTCATGATTTCCACTGCGGTATTTCTCTGTGGAATTGTGTATTAGGAAACTTTCTGTCATAGTGTATTCTTAGTCACTAACAATACGCTGAAAAAAAAAGGATCTGAGCTTTGATTGGCAGGAGCAACTATTTCTACTGAGCTTGGGCTGACTGGTGGTTTCCACAGCAACTGCATTGATTTGCAGCTTATGATCACTGGAACACTATTTGCATGGACTTTTTGCTTCTCCATCCAATAGGCATGAAGTGTCGGTTTTCACTAGAGTGGTGGGTGAGTTTATTTCCATGCCAGGTCCTTTCAAATCAGAGGAAGTTCAAGATCAATGGTAGGCCTGGCTGCCTGGGGGTGAGTTTTCAGAGCTGAAAATACTTCCATTATGACAAATAAACTGTCCAAATAAACATGTAAAGCATGGTGCTGTTAGATTAGAGTGTGGAGTGCGGCGAGAGGCTGTGAAGATGGGCTGGAAAAGTGACTCAGGCCGACAGTTCACTCCTATAATCGATATGAAGTGACTTGACCCTGCTTATAATTATGCACCTAATCTCCAGGCTAAAAGATGAATTGCACTCCTCATTCATTCATGGGGTGCGCCTCTGCTGTGGCGTCTCTGAAATTAAGATGGTGCCTCTTTGTCCCCTTTTTTCACCTTTCTCGCCCTCTCTATCTCACTCTCCCACTCCTACCATCTTTCTCCTCCATTGACTTTGACATGGCCGTCATAGAGAAAGCTTGTCATTGTCAACCCTACATTAATCTTTTCCTGACTCAGAAGTTGGGCTTACACCAGAAAGGACATCGATTGTGTCTGTGACAGACCAATAGCTCCTGTTTTGTTTACCCTGTTAGAAGTAGCCTCTAATCCATTTTTGGGACAGTTCTTTAAAAACGTATTTAGTCTTATGTCCAGTTTAAGTTGCAGGAAATTCCAAGTCTATTTAAAACATTAGCAGCACAGCAGCAGGTAAACCTGCACAATGATAGCTATGTTAATCTAAATTGCAGTGTTGGCTGCCTCAATTTTGTGAAATTGTGATCAAATTTAGATCACATTTGGGTCAAGTGCACTCTGATTCAGAACTATGCCTGCTGGACTTAATTTGAGTGTTAAAAAGTATCACAAGATGTTGCATTTTGTTTACGTGCTGAGAGCACTGAACTGTCACAGATGTTCCAAATGAGACTTGCCAGATATGAATATATATCTAGCTGAATACTAAACGGTTCACACATTGTATAGACAAAAGTATTGGGACACCCCTGTTTTTTTAGGGGCTCCTTTGTTAGAGGCTCCTTACTTTCAGTGAAGGACAATCTTAATACTTCAGTATACTAAGACATTTTGAACAACGCCATGCCTCCAATTTTGTGGACACAGTTTGGGGAAGAACCTTTTCTATTCCAGCATGACTGTGTCCCAGTGCACAAAGCAAGCTCCATAAAGACATGGCTGGATGAGTTTGATGTGGAAGAACTTGAGTGCCCTCATCCCTAACCAGCACCTTGGGGATGAACTGGAATGGAGATAGTGATCCAGGACTTGTCGTCGAACATCAGTGCCTGACCTCAGAAATGTTTTACAGAAGGAATGGGCACAAATTCCCACAGAAAGTCCAACATCTTGTGGAAAGCCTTACAAGAAAAGTGGAAGCTGTTATAGCTGCAAAGGGGAACCAACTTTATATTAAAGTCTATGGATTTGAATGCAATGTCCCAATGTTGGTGTAATGGTCCGGCATCCCAGTACTTTTCTCCAGATAGTGTATATCAAATCAAATATTTCGCCAGTTTGGGCTGTATTCACTCTGTCAAAACAGAATATCTGTATACTTTGTTTTACTTTGACTTCTGCCTGTGTTGCTCTGGATTAGAGCCTATACTAAACAATTGAATGTACTGGATGAAGCTTCATCACAGGAACACTGTACCACCACTCCACAGCCCAGTGTCGGGGGGGCTTATACCACGCTTACCAAAGTATGGTGACCTTAGGCTCTTTATAGCATCCCATTCTATTCGCAGTACTTTTCTATGGAGATTATACAAGCTGTGTGTGCACAACTTCGTGCTCGTATCAGTATCTTAAAGTAGCTTATTTAGTTTTGGACAGAACCCGTACATTACACAATTAATTCCAGTGTGAATGCAGCTAATTGCAATCTTGGGAAGCTTTGGAACAATTGAGCGTTGATTCTATAGCTGTTAGAGGCATCGCTGTACTGTGTGTTTTACATTAATAAATTGTCACAGACCATTACAGTTTAATCAGCAATTTTAAACTTTCCAAGCTGTTTTTGCAGGCACAGAGGATTTTCAGCAGGGAATCCACACTCCCTGTGTAATTTTGTTCAAAATGAAGCTTAATTGTATTTTGCTCAGTCTTCCTTGCAGCATTTTGTGGACTGGTTTAAAGCCCAATAAGATACTTAAATGCTTCGTTGATGACCACCAGTTTCAAAATGCAGAGCCCAGTAAGTAAAATGATCAAATAATCGTAGACTGAATTTATATCCTGGTGATGTTAACAGAACATTGCAGGCATAATTAATCTCAGGTTGGTTCTGCCAGAGTGGTCTTTGGAACAAGAACTGTGTTATACCATGTCTAGACTGTCTGTCAGATGTTGTTAAGCATGCTCCCAGTGGATCAATTGAAGGCAGTGCTGGCACTGTCGGCATGGCACCGTATCGTCAGCTGTAATAAGCCTCAGAGTCTGACAGATATCACCTCAGAAAGGAAGTCATGGATCCCCCCACTGTTAGGCAGGGGCCACCAGGAAGGCTTCGGGAGTCTCTGTGGCCCAAGGTTGCCAGGCAACAGTTATCATCCAATAGAGGTGGAGTTTTTATTTTACTGGTAGTGTTAACCTCGTGGTCTCTGATTCTTATGAACACAGTTTTACTGTAAGGTTGAGGATAAGAAGTGAAATATGTAGCCTGTGTAAGGGATAATGACACAAATACTTCTGATTTCCTACATATTCCACATATATAAGTCAAATACCCCAGTTAAACTTACGTTTAACTATTGGGATGCCTTTATTACCATTACACCAACAGGGACTTTTTAGTGACATTGGATTCAAATCCATAGACTTCAATATGGAATTGGTTTGCAACTACAACAGTGTCCACTCTTCTTGAAAGGCTTTCCACAAGATTTTGGAGTTTCTTTGGGAGTTTGCACCCATTCATTCTGTAGCATTTATGAGGTCAGACACTGACATTGGACGAGAAGACCTGACTCGCATTCTCCATTCCAGTTCATCCCAACGGTGTTGGATGGGGTTGAGGTCAGGGCTCTGTATCGGCCAGTCAAGTTTTTCCACCCCAAACCCATCCAACCATGCCTTTATGGAGTCATGCCTGGAATAGAAAAGGTTCTTCCACAAACTGTGTTGGCAGCATGGTGTTGTCCAAAATGTCTTGGTATGCTGAGGCATTAAGCTGGAAGTAAGCCCAAGCCCTGAAAAACGTCCCAATACCTTTGTCCAACTAAGAACATAATAAGTAACTGAACAAAGCTCCCTTTGTGATCCAATGTGATATAATGTAAAATTACTTAACTGCAAATTCCTGTCTGCTATCCACTGATAATATCAGATGCTGAGTACTGTCTCCGGTGATGCTCTGTGGTGTGGCCATTCCATATTTCAGTTCCTTATTTCATTTGCACAGTTACACACCTTAACCTAAGTGAACCAGGTTGCAAATCCAAGTCTGCATCTCATATGCGTGAATGCACTTCTGTATAACTAGATGATCTAGGCCTATCTAGCTATTTTCAGTTCCTTTTTTTTGTCTTCAGTCTTTGCTCACCCTGCATGCTCAGGGTTATGGTCGGGTGATTGACTTGCATAGTCAAAAACACTCTACTTTGACCCTGAAAAACTCCATAGATGCTTTATTAGTTTGTTTGCGGTCACTGTCCTGCTGCTGTAAGCATACTGTTTTAGCTTATCATGTCATTTCTTATATCTTGTGTTTTAAACGGGTATAACTATTGCCAGTGCTTTTGTTTATTTATATTTGCAAGGTGTAGAAAGAACATTTGTAATAAATTGATTTTATGGTGCCATTCCTGTATGGTCAGGGCCAGCACATGCCATTCCGCTTTAGGGCTTACAGCTGTACCACCCCCTCGTCATTTAGATTAAACCCAGCAAAATGATATATTCTGCGATCAGGTAATAGGTAACAATAGTTCTGGTACATTTGGCTGCGCATACTTTCTGACACTAGTAACTCATTCATTCATACTTAATCCTCACTAAGGTCGCGGGTACCTGGTGGCTATCCCAGGGCCAACAGGCGTGAGGCAGGGACTCACCCTAGACGGGGCGCCGGCCCATAGCAGGGCGCACACCAATAACTTATGATTGTAATTTTACCAATTCTATGTTAATCTGAATCACTCACGGGCACCTTGACTTGCAAAAACATTTGCCGAGAGTCAACATAAACAGACCCCACTTCCAGCCTTATGTTTTTTGTTAATCTTGTGAAAGAACATGAGCGAAAATTGCTGGCTAAGAAACAGCTGAGTAATGACTGGAAAAGTCTGTGCTATAATTTCAAGTCATTGTTTCAAATGTGCTTGGACGCACTGTCACTAGTTGACTTGTATGTTTCCTACTGTATGGCTCTAGGTATCCATTTTCTTGCATCCACTGACACAGTCTTTCTTTATGCAGAAGAGCTGATGTTTGCAGCAACAGGACGCTCCATCAGTAACAGCTTGCACTTACGAATAGCTCAGTCAGCCGACTGCTGTCATTGGTCCCATAGAAGCCCCTCCCGTCCGTTTCTACAGGCTGGAATATAGCCCTCTGCGTCAACACTGGAGCAATGCCCAGGCATGTGCTACTGCCCTGGCTATGGGGCACTCTCATCACATTTATCACTGCTCTATGGGTAACCAAGAGCATCAAATTCTGTCTTGAATCTATAGGCATTGATATCTGAATTTACCAAGAAATAAATAATTATTTATTTGATTTGGTATGCTAATAAACATCAGAGGTTCAAATAAAAAAAGGTTTATCATTATTGTTCCCCCCTGAAGGTTTTTTCAACAAACCCTTTTGCCCAATGCATGTGGGATCAGGGTCGAATCATTTTGTGCCCCGATAGAAGAAATTCTACCCATTTGGATCCTCGATTCTTATTTAAACAAAGCAGTGATATGTGCTCCATGCAACTACAAAAACGAACACATTCACATGGTGTACATGGCCTCATGCTACAAGAAGAGCAGATTTATGAACACCCACAAGAGACACGTGACAGTGTTAATGGCTATTGGGAATATACAGTTGTAGTCATTCCTCACAGAAAGTGAAATAGTTGCAAATTGGGTTGTAATGTACATTATATGGACAAAAGTATTGGGACACCTGAACATTTCACACCAACAGAGACTTATTATATTACATTCAAACACATAGACTGTTATGTGGAGTTGGTTCC
>JBBPDE010000134.1:10053836-10068167 GCA_037974605.1 Nannopetersius ansorgii
GACAGAGAGAGAGAGAGAGTGTATTATGAACCTGCGGTGTTACATAAAACCATTGCAGTGTTACAATTTTGCCACGCTGCCTGCCCTTCTGTGTGTATGCATGTTAATAATATAGCAGCCAATTTAATATTTTCCAACCCTGTGCCACTTAGCTGCCATGCTCCTCCTATACAAGTAATAGGATTATGACCTAACCAGTCTTTCTATATTAAGCTGCACTGGACTATCACATTCTTACTGTAATTGCATTTTTATAAGGTTTGGTTTGGTTGATTGAGCCTTCCCACCCCTTCTTCTTCCTACTAATTACAGTACACAAAAAATAAACCCTATTATTCGTGCCGTGCTCTTCTCTGGAATATTCAGCATCACCTGTACCTTTTGCTTTTGATGGGGTCTTGGCTTCTTTGTGTCATTAATGATAGGGTTGGACATTAACTGTGCGCGAGCTAAGACCTACAGTTGATAATAACAGCCCTGAGTAAAACGAGGTCATACTTTCACCCTAAGAGTGAGCTGATTCCGCAGCAAATGAGTTTCCTCTTAGCACAGACTTCTTTGACTTAATTGGGGAAGAGAAACACGTTCTAATGGGCTTATGCCCTTTAGGTTACCGTCTCATTAATGCACAGAGAAAGCATGTCAGAGCAATGTTAAGTAGAAGTGAGCTATCTTCATAGAAAACTGTGCTTTTAATGTTAATGTTATCTGCTTGTGATATTGACATATCAAAAAGTAACATACCAGTAATGTAACATGATTAAACACTAGCTTACAGTTTACCTTTGTTGGGTTACATGAATAACTTGATTACAAACACCCTCAGAAACCCTCATCTGGAACAGTGATTGGTCACAGTGGTTTAGAGACTCATGTGCATATTGTAGGCTTCGGCACTATAATTATTGCAAAGGCCAGTATCATTAAAATGATTAAAAGACTCATACCCTACATTTTTCCTTTTGTTTTATTTTTCCCCTGATGTGACAAACACAGAAAAATAATATTTTACATCTCAATTTCCTAACCTTTCTTAACAAGCTGTTTTGGTTTATTGTGCCTCTTAGACTGATATATGCACATGACCTTTACACTGACGGTCTTGTATTGCCTCTCTTTCAAAACGCTGTCCATGCTGAAACGATCCTTATAGCTTCAGTATAAATGTGCTGGGCTGTACTGTAGGCTGACATGATGGATATATGTGAATACATCACAAAACAACTCAAATTGACTGCATTTACACACACTATATGGACAAAAGTATTGGAAAAGTATTGGAGCGTTACACCGACAAGAACTTTAATGACATTGCATTCAAATACATAGACTTTAATATGGAGCTGGCCCACCTTCGCATCTATAACAGCTTCCACTCTTCTTGGAAGTCATTTCCACAAGATTTGTGTCCATTCATTCTGTAGAGCGTTTATGAGGTCAGACACTGATGTTGGACGAGAAGGTCTGGATCACAATCTCCATTCCAGTTTATCTCAAAGGTGCTAGATGGGGTTGAGGTCAGGGCTCTGTGTGGGCCAGTCAAGTTCTTCTACACCAAACACATCCAACTTTAGGGAGCATGCTTTGTGCACTGGGGCACAGTCATGCAGGAATAGAACGGATTCTTCATCAAACTGTGTCCACACAATTGAAAGGATGGTGTTGTCCAAAATGTCTTGGTGTGAAGAAAAGGGTCTAACCCAACCCTGAAAAACAGGTGTGTCCCAGTACTTTTGTTCATACAGTTGATATAAAAAACAGTGCTATGTTTACAGACTTTTCTTGACAAAAAGGAACCTTTTTTAATGAAATGAGTGCTTTAAAAATTAATGTACTGTGTTGCACTTTTGTAAGGAATTTCTGTTCTTCGTTATGATTTATCTAAACCAAAGATTGCTTAGGATCCTACTTGTGGTTAATCACTCATTATCCGGATGACGAAACTGTGGCCTACCAACGTCTTTACTTAAGTCAGATGAAAAGATTAAGACTGCCCTTCTAATTCCTAATGAAGCTAAAGGAGGAGAATTCCTCTCCTCATGAGCATCCAACCCTCAACACCCTTCATCTGTTTCCATGACAACAGCCGCCTCACTGTCATTACGGAAATGGGTTGCCTGAAAAGCAGCGGCAGCATCAGTAGCAGCAGTAACAACTATTGTGTTTTTCGTGCATGTGAGTGGAGTTCTCATGCATTTGCAGGACAATGACCAACAAAAAGTCATTTTAATCTGGATTTTTAAACGACATGTTTCTCTTTTTCAAGTGACAGAGCAAAACAATGGCACGTTTTCTTACTGAGGTTACAATTAAGGTTAGATTTTGGTCTACAACATTATTATTGCATAATAATACTGTAAAAACATATATAGAAATTGAAACTTCAAAGATTCACTTTTCACTAAATTGTTATGCTGATAAAATATTTTTCATCACATTTGTATTACATGTAAAACAATGCAAAATATAATTAGCCCTAACACTTGATCTGTCACAACCATACTATAAATGTGGGACATGGCACACGTTTATAGTTTGGTATATAAACAATATGACAAGGCAGATGTCATATGCTGTCATAAGATGTCATAATACCTTATTATAATGACAATAAAATAAAAATGATCAGTATTCCAGAACAAAGTTCTTTTTGTAATAAATTCCATTGAAAGGAAGAAGGTTTTTACCTTATTTGACCAACTTTTTGAGGACTATGGATTATTCAGGCGGCGACAATATGTTCATGCACAGAATACAAACAGCCAGAGAGTAGTACTCCGTATTATCACCTCAATGCTCCTAGGGGAACATCCAGAGAGAGCAATGATTAAAACTACAGTCACAGAGGAGAAGCTCTCTGGGCTTCAGCTTTTTTTGTTATTATGTAAGCACGACTGTGCATTCAGAGTGATGATATAAGTGGCCTCTTTTTGGCAGCGCTCTTTCGTTGGCTCTTTTTCCACAGTGTGTAGTGCACGGTTATTTAAAAATCTACCAGTTTAACTTGAGAATGTTCATTCCATAAAAATGTCATGCTAAACTAAGAACTAAATGGTCTGGACTGTCTTCATTTTGTTTGAATAGTAATCTATTCCAAACCCCACAGAATGCAAGAAAGGGCACCCAGCAGTGTGTACTATGGACAGGCATGAATGACCATTTACAACTGAATCTTTTTACTTAATCAGGTATTCAGAATAGGCGTGCATAGTTCAGACTGCGACATGAAATTGTGCATTGTGTACAATTGTGTACATTGTGCATTGTATTATTTTCCTGAGTGAGCACATGAGAGAATGTGATTTTGTGCCTTAAATTAAATGAAATGGCCACATCTAAGCTAAACTGCATTATATTGCCAAAAGTATTTGGGACACACCTCTTAATGATTGAATTCAGGTGCCTCCTTAGTTCCAGTAAGTTCAATTTTACTGCTTCAGTGTACAAGTATAGTGTGGAACAATTTCAGACAAATAAAATGTCGCGTTTGTTTGTTTACACGACTCCCATTTATCATCCTGTAGGTAATAGACAGTGTGTTAAATCACAGAAAACTCTAAAACACAAAAGTAATTCAAGTCAAGTAGGTTTTATTTTCATTTCTACCATATACACACAGCATATAGTACTTAAATCGACCAAATGATCAGGTTAAGGCAGTCTTTTACTTTTGCTGCAGACAACAACCTACTTTTTTAACCCATGACAAGATATTTTCATACTTGAATATTTGAATGCTGTTTGGGTAAATTTGCATATTCAAATAAGAAAGTGGTTTAACATTGCCATGCTTAATGTTATTACAGTCTGTGCTTAAAGAACTGGTCTGATGTTCACCTCATGTGATCTTCTCTGATGTTACTGTTTGCAGAAGCACTGCAAGGGCCAAGCACTGGTGGACCTGGTGTGCGAACACCTGAACCTGCTGGAGAAGGACTACTTTGGACTGACCTTCCGTGATTCAGACAGCCAAAAGGTCAGAAAAGCTTTGCAAAGACGAATGCGTTTTGATATATGATTGGCCTGTTCATGCCACACTGTTGGGCACAGTACTTTTGGAGCAAGTTAATCATTTTAAATATTATTCATTTTGTATACAGTGTGTGTTTTGTAGCTAACCTGGTTCAGGCAGACTGAATATTGTTAGAATGGGAACAAATTCACTGAAAAAAAACAACAAAGCATGCATAGCCTTTTAATCATTCCAACATCTTTACTGTTATTTAATATCCACTGTTATTGCTTCCAACTTGTGCCCAAAAAAGAACACAGTGTGTTGTTTACCTTACAAACTAAATGTCGACATTAAATACATAAAGGGTCGGTTTCCCAGACAGGGATTTAGCCTTGTCTTGGACTACTCTTTCCTTTTCAATGGAAAATGTCTATTCCCAGCACTACATAATCTAGGACTAGGCTTAATCCCTGTCTGGGAAACCGGCCCAAACTGTTTTGTCTTTCAGTATTACATAAAATGGACAAGAGTAAATGAAAGTACGTTTGACTGAAATAAATTAATTTGATTTAATGTGAATTATATTCCAATGGTGTTTCAATTTTGCTCCATTAACATTTGAATTTTAAGTTGAAGTGAGAAATCCTGTACATGCTTAGTCTACCTTGTCTGAATGAATGGCAATGAGTGTCATAACTGAAATGATCTCAAACAGTTTTCATTGTAGTTTGGCCTAGTGTGAATTAAGTAAAATGACCTAGTCCTGCCTTTTAAATAGAAAACTGAACGTTATGTCGTGATTCTAAACAAAGCTCAATAAAGTTTCTTCAGGACTTTTGCCATCACTCTGTAAAGCTTCCCTATGCAGGATCAGCTGTATTGTCAGAGCATGGATGGATTGTATACAGTTGTACACATATACTATCTGTATATAAACTTTAGTCATTTTAAAGTTAATCTAAGCAAACAATGGAAGCACAATCACAGTCTTACTGCAGAAATGCAATGCATTTAAAAGGCTTGTTTATTCACTGCAGGATGTTGCCTTTTGAGTCAGCGTGATTGTTTTGAGAAGGGCAATTGGGGCATAATTATGCTACTGGCAAAGATTAGATTAGTTTGCCAGATTCCAGTGGTGCTGCCAGGTGGTAGTTTTTTTTTTGTTGGAAGTCTAATTCTTGCATTTTCACTCAGCTCACCCGTAGCTGAAGCCTCAGTCCTGAAGTTCTTTGGACATCCTAATGGATGTCTCTTGTATAAGGGCATTTATTTTATGTCAGTGAATTGCCTTCTATTGTATCATTTTCTGTCATTTGTAATACTTAAGTATGGATTTCTGAGAAGTCTCAATATATCGAGCACTATACTTCTGCGAGGCGTCTACTACAGACCAGCAGTAATCCGCTAGCTTGTTGTTCAACAAATGTCTTTTGTGACATTTGAACCGAACCGAGGCGATTGAAATGCAATTTCTCAGCCATCACATAGTAGATCAATCTCGTGCCAACTGGGGGAAAGCACTCGCTCCATCTATTATTCCGCCGTGATATGTGAGTGTGCTGCTGGAGATAGAGGAGGAATAATCAGCGCTTTGGCCTCGGAGAAGAGAGAGGGAGAAAGCCGGCTTGCTGATAATTGAGTGTTCTTTGCTTTTGGCCAGGCACCAAGGAAATTCAGGCAGATAATAGATGCTCAGTGCGCATCAAGGTATTTAAGCTTGTTGATGAATTACCCAAACTGTAATTGGGCCCACATACAATGTATTCAGCTATAGTAAGCAGCTCACACCATCTAGCTCTAACCCTAGGCTTGTTGATGCAATAGCGGGTTAGAATATTTGTGTAAGAATTAAACTTGAACTGACGAAGCGCTGAAAGAGGAGTTTATGAAGGTCAGTATGTTGCCTGGACCTTAGCCAGGTCCTTACAAAATTTGACAAGATTGTTGCCTGCTGGAAGGAGGATTAATCAGTAGGTAATGCTTATAATTTGGTTGCAGCAATCTCATGGGCAGTTGGTTAAGTGCATCTTTCTCCAGCTTTGTGTATCTCAGTTGGAAGCATTTTTATTGCCTTTAAAATTGCATTTACTGGAGAGAGGCTGAGAGTGAAGCTGGACAACTGCTAATAAATGCAGTCTGTTTACAGAACATTAATGTGTTGAATGAAGCTTGAATTTGGTCATTTGGGTCTCTAGAGATATAGTAAATATAGTATCAGTGTATTTCAATGTACTGCCACAATGTATTCATTTTTTTGAGATTGGTTAGTTCGAGCCAGTGGTACTACATGTAAAACAAACAACATAAAACCCCATAAACATAAATTATTTTGTTTTATTACTTAATTAAGCTGGATGAATTATACTTTGTAAGTTTGTAGAGTTTGTGTTCTTGACGTGATATCTACATTATTATCAGAAAAGCATATCATGACAATATAGTGATGTGGTTTATGCTAATGATTATATTGTCATATTACGGCTTTCATTATTAATTACGCTAGTAGTAGATTACGACCACACTAGTAATCTAACAATAATGGCAATATTGGAGTTATATTAGTTTTAAAGGAAGGCAATGAAAAGAGAACTAAAAAACAGCAAAGCATTCATACACTTTTAAACATTCCAAATTGGTACTAGATAAAGATAATAATAAGCCTTTAAAATACAGTTGTATGCAAAAATGTGAACACCCCCAGGTTAGTGACAACTTGTTCATTTTCTACACAAAATACATGAGCACATCTTTTTCAGGGCTCAAACCTAAAAACACTATTCTATTTGTTTGCTGAGTGCTGAGTGTTTGCACAGGGCACATTTTAGGCCTTTTTTTCCTCAAATCAAATGTTAAATTCAGCAAATAAACCATAAAACAGGTTCTTTGAAAAATATGTTCTTTGTGGGGGATGTTTACTTATTTTCACGTAGAAAATCGACCAAGCTTGACATTCAACAAGGGCTGCACGCACTTTGCATACAACTATATATGGATGTGTCTAAAAGGCTCTATTTTGTAGTATACGATGAATAAGACAATTTGAAATGCTTTGTCATAAGATAAACCACTGCCAGCTAGTCACTACCAATTCATCAGGAAGATACATTTTGTTCATTTGTATTTTTTCTTAAGTATTTGGATTTGATCATCCTAATTATATTCAAAGCTAAAAAGTGATTGGTAGGAGCTCCCAAGGAAAAGGGCTTTATATAGATTGGATTTCATCTTCTAAACCATAGCTTTGACTTTATGAAAGCAGGGTGACTTATATGAAGTCATAATGTCTTATATATTGAAGGTTTTTCTGCTGCAGCATTACTGATTCTGTTGATTGCCTCTGATCTGCGCTGATAGACCGAGTGCAGTGAAGCTAATTTAGGAGCACTGTGCAAAAAAACAAAACAAAAAAAACAGATGCTGAAATTTGCATTCATCCCGCTCGCTGGATCTCTCAGTGGAGCGGAGGAGTGTGCTTCTTCCCTTCAATTAAAGCATATGGAGAGGCCTCCACCGGAAACACTCCATGCAATTAGTAAAAGACGGAGAATCAAAGGCAGTGTAGTGCGTATTAGCCACGTGTCAAGGACATAAACACTGATGTGAATCCTCTGTTCTTTTCTACAGAACTGGCTGGACCCCTCCAAGGAGATCAAGAAGCAAATGCGAAGTGAGTGCATGACAGGTTGCAATTTGACACACATGCAAACAAACACATACAAACACACACAGTTGCTTTGTCATTCCTGTCTTAAAACTAAAGTTGGCCATTTTATCAAAAACATGTCAGTGTGTCCCTTATCATTTGGCCAGGTGGCCTCTGCCAGGTCAAATTAGACTGTAGAATGTAGCCGACAATGTTTTTCTTCATAGCATATCATTTGTATGTGGTATTCAATCCTATTTTGGCAAAAGTCAATTTCTCAGTGTACTTTCAAATGTAAATATTCACTAAATTCACTCAGTCCCACACAGATTCGATTGTTGACATAGCTGTAGTCCAACAAGAGTATTTGTTTAAGAAATTATTAACACTGTTCTAAAACATTTCTATAGGAATATAAGCAAATTATTTTCTCATTAAATTATAGTTACTCATTAATTCATCTGATCTTAATGAAATGACTTTAAATGAATGTCTGGTTAATTACAATTGCACTTCTTGAGAATAAAAGTATTGGAATGCAAATGTCTTTACAAATAACCCTCTTTGATGATACTACTCTGGCTTCACACTTATATTGACACCACAAGTGTACCTTAACACAGGTCAAATCTACTGCTTGACCTGAGAAAGAATCTGAGGGAAACATGACTGGATCACTGCTGAAAAGATATATTTAGGTGGATTACCATTCTCAGCACATCAGAGACACCAGCATGGAAGTGGAGTGTGGGTGTGTTCCTGGGGGTTTTAAAATAACCTACCCAGATCTACATTGCTGAAGTACAGTTTGAGCTGATGCACAGTTTGTAAAGTGTCCATTTGTCATACACACAAAAGCAAACAGTGTGAACAGCATGAAATTGTTCTCTGCGTTTAAGCCAGGAACACGGCGCCAGGGGAGCTGTGTGTGGGGACGGTACCATGCTCAAGGTTGCCTCAGTGGCGTCACTAGCAGTCCTGGGATTTGAGCCCATGACCTTCTGGTGACAGGGGCAACTCCCTAACCACTAGGCCACCAGCTGCCTAAATTGTCCTAAATGGTCAGTTTTTAGCTGTGGGACCACTGATGTCTTTATAGTTTTCTGTAAACCTACCCGTGACATTTCGATGTGTAAAATGGCCAGCAGTGCTGCTGTGACTGATATTGCCACATACACTACCATACCACCATCAGTGCCACTGCTGTGTTGAGAATGCCTCATCAACCATTTGGTCTCCTATGGGCATTGGGGGTCCTGTGCTTGTGCTTTCAACTGATTAATGGGGTAGAAGGGGTGATAAATTGCTTGGCAACTCATGGAGTACAGTAAGAAACTGCAGACCCACATGGTAGGTGCCTCTGCTAAAATGCCCGATGAGTGTAGATGCAAACTACCTAATAACCTGGAAAATGAAATTGCATGCATATAGAATAAAAACATTTCATCTGCTTTCTACAGCAACCTCTAAGTAAGTGAACTTCCGGACCCTTTAATTCAGGCCTTAGATGCTGTTTTTCCTGGGAGAATGACTAAGCAGTAACTCACGCAAAAGGGCCTCATTCTCTCTGACCTTCACTTTTATGAGGTGGCATAGGGCTGTGATGTGCATGGATCCTCTGGGGGAGGGGAAGCGTTTTATTATATCACTTGCTGAGTGAGCCACTGTGCCTGCATGCAAAATGTATTGAACTGATTTTAAGCTCCCATCACCTTGTGTTTGTGTGTGTGTGTGTGTGTGTGTGTGTGTGTGTGTGTGTGTGTGTGTGTGTGTGTGTCCTCAGCTTCTCCCTGGCATTTTGCCTTTGCTGTCAAATTCTACCCTCCTGATCCCTCTCAGCTCATGGAGGACATCACCAGGTAGGCGCGTCACACTGCTTGTCTTATCACTACATTACCATTCTAGCGGTCATGGCCTTGTTTGAGCTTTATTTATGATCTTAAGTGTTAGAGGTGGTGGAGTATTTCGAGAAAACCAACTTGTTTTTGTGATGAACCCATTTGTCACCGAGTTTATAAGGCGAGGATGGTGTTATCCAGGTAGATATTCTGATTAATTTGATGCAGGAATTCTGCAGTGTTTTTCTGCATCTGTTGCATATGATCTGTTACCATGAATAATAATCCCCCTAAACATAAAACCTGTTGAAAAACAATCTAATAGAAGCCGCTGGGACTGTGTTTCAGCACCTGCTCATTGGCTTCTGTTATCAGTGTGTTTTGAGTCAACTGGTTTTCTGTTCTTTAACTAAGCGTGGGGAAATGATTGTCTGTGGTACGTGATTCCATGCTTTAAATTCATGCTGAAATGATTATGGTAATCAACCGCATGCTGCAGATGCAGAAGGTAGAGATTATATTGGAAAATGCTAGGAGCATTCCCTTGAGTTCAGCCAGCTCAGCTGAAGAGTTCATATTTGACATTTACAGGCAAAATTAATGTCGATTACTTGAAATAATTATGTAATCTAATTAATTAAACTGGCTTACTGAATAGGGCTCGGTATGGAAATGCCCACATGAGAAAGCCCGCATTGTATTGACTGAATTACTTCAGTAGTACAGGGTATCAAAACATTCTCTGCTTTTTAGACCAGAAATGTAGCACCAAAGTAGTCAGTCTTTCTTTAAGCAACACCCACTGCATCCCCATTCGTAACTGAGAAGAGGGTATTTTAAAAAGTATTGATTAAGGAATCTACATTTAAAATGTTTCAGCAACTTTCAAACCCAATCTAACTGCTGAATAAACTGCTGAGTGGACTTCTCTACTTATTCAGAATGCAGTGTGGTCATCACATTTTACTGCGTATAATATGCTTAGAATATAATCTTTTAATGGGAGAGTTTTCTGAAGAAGGCAAAAACATTCTTAAAGTTTAATGTAAGTAAAATGTCGTTTTAGATCTTTCCATTGGTTCAAAAATATATTGTCTTCCAATGATGTGCAACCTTTTTATGATGAATCCCATCATTACTAATAGGAGTGTCTGCCACTACTAGTACTAGTATACACTTCTCTCTGTCTGATTCCCTGATCTGTCCCTTTGTTCCTCTCTGTCTCACAGGTACTACCTGTGTCTTCAGCTGCGTGATGATATCTTGTCCGGCCGGCTACCCTGCTCATTCGTCACTCATGCCCTGCTGGGCTCCTACACAGTGCAGGCCGAGCTCGGCGACTACGATCAGGAAGAGCACGGCTCTGACTACGTTAGTGACCTCCACTTCGCCCCCAATCAGACCCGCGAGCTGGAGGAGAGAGTCATGGAGCTCCATCGCACCTACAGGTGGAGGAAACACAGCGCACATCATATTGTCACTGAACTTGCTTGTTGTTGAAATCATAACCATGAACACATTTGACCACCCATTCAGCCTACAGCACTTTAGCCTAGTCATTCACGCTAAAGTGGTGTGAAGTGTTGTTACTGCAGACAGTCTGCTGTGGAATATGGTTGAATTCTATTACGTGTTGTTTTGTTTCTGGCTATGGGGATGCAGATAGGTCATTGCAGCGTTCCAAAGGATCCACAAAAACACAATCAGAATCAGAAAACGTTATTAATCCTGGAGGAAACTGCTTATGTAATTACTGCAGAGACTCACAGAGACAAGAACAATATAAAATATAATGTCTAAATAAATCCAATAAAAATGTGTAGGAAAAAAACTGTTATGTACACAAATGCTGGGCATAAATACTGTAGATAAGTAACTTACAGTTGAGTGAAATCTAATGACACAGATGGTAGTTTGGAGTATGTTATTGCATGTAGTAGACATCATAAGTATATTAGTAATGTTGACTTAAGAAGTGATATTGCATATAATGAACTGATTCATTACACCGCATTATATTTTGTATCTTATACAGCATCGGCGCTGATTTTGGTGGTAACGTTTATTTTCATGTAGCTTCAAGGGTTTCGTTAGAAACGCCGTTTTTAGAATGTCACCCAAGCTGCACTATTTGCACTCTCATCTTGACTTTTTTCGACCAAATCTTGGTGCTTTAAATGAAGAACATGGAGAGAGATTTCACAAAGACATCCAGCCGATAGACAAGCGGTACCAGGACAGTGGGATGAAGCATGATGTGAAAAAGAGAAAGTGACCTTTTGTCATACATGAACACACCACTGCACACAGTGTGAACAGCACAAAATTCAACCTCTGCATTTAACCCATTCACCAAGTGAAGCAGGGGGCAGCAGGAACACGGCGCCCGGGGAGCAGTGCGTGGGGACGGTGCCTTGCTCAGGGTACCTCAGCAGTGCCTAGCGGTCTTGGGAATCGAACCTGGACTTTCTGGTTGCAGGGCGAATGCCCTAACCACTAGGCTACCAGCTACCCTGAAGCTAATGTGTGACTATATGTGGAGTTTGGTTCGTCCTGATGACTCAACTCACGAGAGACAAAAACGATCCAGTGTACATTTTTAAAGCTTTGAAGGTTATTTGCATTGTTACCTTATTTGTGCATACAAAATAAACATCGTTGCTCCCATTGGTGTTAAGATTTTGCAAATTCCATGCATGCTGTTTATAAC
Source organism: Nannopetersius ansorgii (assembly GCA_037974605.1). NCBI lineage: Eukaryota > Metazoa > Chordata > Actinopteri > Characiformes > Alestidae > Nannopetersius > Nannopetersius ansorgii. Next base: position 10,065,983 of record JBBPDE010000134.1, read on the forward strand.
GGATTGCTCATATGTGCTAAATATACATCAAATTTAGTTCATCTCTAGATGTGATTTTCTGAATCAATGTGCAAAGCCTGACGAAGGAACATAAAAAATTGCAATAAAACAGACCTTTCATTAAAAATTTGTTACCCAGTGTTATCATTCAAGAAGCGTATTTTTTCGGTGTAGATGAAGAGTTCAGTTAAAATGTGACAGTTTGTTCTGAACTGCTGTGTGGGGTATTTGTCACAATACAGAGCAGGAACTGTTCATCAGTCTTAAAAGCACAGCAACAAAACCAGTCTGTTAAAGGATTAAGAGAGGTAAGAAGAGGGTAATGGAAAGATGACATATGTTTACTAACACCAGCACGTTGTTCAGCGCCTGTCACTCTATTCTACACACTGAGCCCATGCCAACTGACTCTTTGGCTCCCACTGAGTCAGAGAGTCAATAAGCCACACAGCTGGGGTCTTAGTGATTGGTGTGTGGTGTTAAAGCTCCTCCGGCACCGAGCAGGTTCTGTGTTCCTAACCAGAACTGAAACACACCTCCCGGCCTTCGCATTCATTCTGTTATCAGCAATGCCGAGTGGACGGTTTCCTGCTGTTTTAATCCATGACTCATTTTATCTTGTGTTTCAGGGGAATGACTCCTGCTGAGGCAGAAATGAACTTCCTGGAGAATGCCAAGAAGCTGTCCATGTATGGGGTCGACCTGCATCATGCAAAGGTACGCAACAAATGGTCGATGTATTGGAATAATGCAATCTGATTCTGTTCTACATACAAAATCATCTTTCATGCTACATAGCTTGGTGATTTGATATCTGCTATTATTATTATAAATATTATTATACCTTATTTATATTGAAATATACACATTTTAATGAACAGAATTTGGGCATTCCAACAAGAAGGTATAGGACATTGTTGTAGATTGAAAAAAAAATAACATGGAAGATCAAACAATCATTTATTGTGTACAACTAGTATAACAGGTGATTGATATACAATCACCTGTTCAATGGTGAATCATCTACAGTTCAGGTCGACTAGAGGAAAACATCATTACAACTAAGCAATGCTTAGTCGTGGCCATAAGATGCTGTATTATTCTTCATGTCTGTTTTTCATATGCGCAGTCAAAACCTTTGATATTTTGCTCAATAATACAAATGGCTTTGTAAATTACATTAAGGAAATATTAGCATGTCTACATATTTAAGATTATACATAATCACATCCACAGGCTAATTATGAGTGATTCAATTTGTATCTGCATTGGTCTGAATAATACCAAACTGTATGATAAAGTGCACACCTGTCAGAGGGCACCACATGCCTTAAACATAACCTTTAGCCATATTCACACTTTGTCAATGCATTATGCATGTGTTCTCTTCTTGCTAATGCCCGAGGCAGGATTCAGAAGGGATAGACATCATGCTGGGGGTGTGTGCCAACGGCCTGCTAATCTACCGCGACCGCTTGAGGATCAACCGCTTCGCCTGGCCCAAGATCCTCAAGATCTCCTACAAGAGGAGCAACTTCTACATAAAGATCCGCCCTGGAGAGGTACCTTATCTTCCCTTTGATTTCTTTGCTGTGCTCAGCAGAATTATTTTCACCCTCCAAACAAAGACCCGGAGGGAGTTTCTGTGAACATGAACAGTCAACTGCCCTCTTCAATATTATTTCCACCACTTTATTAGGTCCACCTACATTCTACCTACGCACATTGTTGTGTGGCTGGTATTTTAAAACACTTTGCATACACACGGACCCTTTTCTTTTAGAAAGCCATTCCTTGTAACTTTCACCTTACTATTGTACAGAAAGTGATTACAGCCTGATATACACTTTATGGAAAAAAGTATTGGGACCTCCCTTTTTTTCAAGATTTGTTCTAGTCCTCTCACTTCTAGTGAAGGGCACAAAGCAAGCCCCATAGTTGGATGAGTTCGGTGTGGAAAACTTGACTTTTCCACACACATCCCTGACCTCAATCCCATCCAACACCTTTGGGATGTACTGGAACAGAGATTGTGAGCCGGCCCTTCTTGTCCAACATCAGTGTCTGACCACATAAATGCTCTACAGAATGAATGGAGCACAAATTCTGACAGAAACCCCAAAATCTTGTGGAAAGCATTCCAAGAAGAGTGAAAGCAGTTGTAGCAGCAAAGGGCGACCACGTT
>JBBPDE010000134.1:10083656-10094431 GCA_037974605.1 Nannopetersius ansorgii
AAAAAAATATTTCCGGTGTATCCCTAATAATAATGTATTTGCTTTCTGTAAAATACTCAATCGAGTCTCCACTTTAAATTAAACTCGCATGGTGGGTTGTGATTTAGTAAGGTAATGGTTAATAGCTCTTCTCCGCTCTTTCCTGCTGGTCTTGGGCCTGACCATCCATCAGGAGGCATTTGGAAGGGAACCTGTTAACAGCCTTTCAGTGGAGGGTTTCATCCAGAAGACGGTGGTGACTTCTCCTGAGGTTGCTTTGCTTGCAAATTTAAACCCTTATGAAATTAAGCTTTTGTACTGATTATGTCTGCCATTCTATATTTTAGAGAACCATATCTTGGCCCCTACAACAGCAAAACTAACAATTTTCCATCTGTATCAACACATAGGGGTCTGAGGAGTGGGTGTTGATTGAAAAACAGAACGCTTACCAACAGGACTATGAAGTGGATGAGAGAGAAAAGGGCAAAGCCCATGTTTCTCCACCTCCTGTGGTCTTTGAAACGCCTTCAGAAAGAAAAACGATACACATTGAGGTGACTGGAGAAGATGGTGAAGAAATGCAAGTCCAGATGGACAGTTTCCCATCCCCTAAGGTAACACCGAAGGATGAAACTTTGGAATCAAAACAGAGGAATGATGCGAAGGAAGAGTCCTCAGCTGAATCTCAGACTGTAGAATCTACCATGGACAAATTACAAAGAGAACCATCTCCAGCAACAGCTGAAATTTTCACTTCGAAATCTGAACCGAAAGAAGAACGTTCTTTAAGTAAAGTTCGAAGGGAGAGAAGACCTCAGAGTCTGAATTTAGGGATGTCAAGGAAGTTTGTGTATGAGACTAAATCAGAATCAAACATCAGACAGGAGAGTGAGGAGTCTGATGAAGACAACAATACACCAGGCAAGGAAGACATAGAAATGAGCCATCCTGATGAGGTAACCTCAAGAACAGAGAGTTGGTCGGAGTCCATGTCTGAGAAGATAATGGAGCACACGGAAGTTGTCTCGGATGTGTCTGCTGCTGGACCACGAAATGACAAAAAGGAGAAAGAGTTAAACAAAACCAATCAAGAAGATGAACAAAAATCCATCCAGACAAAGATGGCATTTGATGATGTCAGACAACAAACTGAGGATCGAGACGAGAACATTTCAGCTGAAGCAAAGAAAATAAATATTGAAGATCAGCCAGAAGGCTCCGACTCAGTCAATGGTCCTGTGAAAAGCGAACTGAAAAGAAAATCGGAGATCAAGTTTGAAATTACAAAAGTCATCATGATTGACAACAGTGAAAATGAAGAGGACCCTGAGCATGACAACAAGCAAAGAATGGATGAGTTTGTGCAAGAGAAAAAGATTAGTAATATTGAACAAGAATGTGTCGAAGAGGTCTGTTCAGAAAAGGTTCAGAGAAGGGTGAAGGCTACAGGAAATGTTCGTACAGAAATAACAAGGATTGTTCCATTAAAACCAGAGAGGGCAAAGAGTCAAGGGTACAAAGATGATCTAGACTTTGAGGAAAAGTCTGAATTCATGAGAATACATTTTAAAAGACACAGCATGAATGAATCTTTAGAGAGACAGTTTGATTCAAGTCGATTTGATTACAGGGACACAGGCTCTGCACATACACTTTCTTCCATAAAAACGAGTCAAGAAGACTCGGCTTTATCCATGCGGGACCACACTGTGTTACACACCTATGAGCAGCAATCATCATTACACAGTGCATTCTTGCTTAAAGGAAGAGCTGCTCAGGATGAGGAACTGCTGAAGCACTCCACCAAAGTAGGGTCTGAGGATCTTTTCCAGTCCGATGATGTTACCATGGAGGCTCATGGATTGTCCTCTAAGACCACAGCACTTCAAAAGAGTGCTCCTCCAGCCCCACCCGTGAAGACCAAGAAGGCCAGAGAATCAGGATTGATCCTTCGCAACAGCCGCAGTGCCGGCAAAGACCCAGCACTGGAAACTGCAATAAGAAAACATGGGGTAACTCTCCTTGACATCTCCTGCTTTTTAAAGCAACAAAGCATAGCATGAGCTTCTGATCGACTCACACATCCATCATTTGTTGTGACATGAGCATTTGTTTATCTTCTCCTCCAATCCATGAAGAGAGGGGTTGGAGAAAGCCACACCGGTTTGGGCTTTTTGTTACATTGACTTGCTTATGAGACAATTTGGAAGCCCTGACTGCCTCATTTGGCCCAACTTGCTTTTACCTTCGGCCACTCAACACAGCTGCACACTGTGGCGTTACCATTGATCCTGAAGCTCCAAAAAGGCCACCAGTTAGGTCCAAGACATTCTGTGTTCTGGCCTTTTGCTTTGATATCCCCTCTCTTCAGCCATAAGCCTTGGTTTTTCCTTCCAACCGAGCATCTGCAAGCGCTCGATTGTGGAGGCGTTGCAAGGAAACCCAGGCTCTTGCATAATGCCATGGCTCTAAGCTACTCAGGACTTCTCTGTGCAGTTTGTTGCATACACTGGATATGCAGAAGTCAATGAGTACAGACATGGTTTCTCAAATGGCCTGTGTTGCATTAGAGATTATATGAAAAAGTGTTTGGTATGTCATTTCTCATCTATAATGCCCTTGTAGAAAAACAGTAATGCTCATTTCCATATTAGTTCTAGCTACTAATTACAATCTGTACATTTGCAGACCTAAACATACTTATACAATCCAAAGATTAATTGAACGCTTAGCCATTATTTGTTTTCATTGAAATGACTCAGAGCTACTGTTCTTTTACAGCACGTTATGTGGTGATGTACGTCATAAAGAGATATGTATGCTGCATGTAGATTGCAAACAAACATAACAGCACAAACTAGATGATGAACATGAGACTGTCCTCTTCCCTGTCTGACACTGACCCTGCCATATTCTCACACTTTGATTAGGTGCACACACTTTTTTGGCTGTGGAATGAAAGGAATTTGAATTAGGCAGAGGATCTGACGACTTAAATCACACCCCTGCTTTCATCTGAGGGGACACACTGGCATGAAGGAACGTGGATAGTGGTGTGATGTGCGAGCCAGGCCGCTAACAAGTGATAAGCATGTGAGAGCAGCGTAATCCGACACACTGTGATGGCTGAAAACAGTGCGTGCCGGCAGACGAGCCTTTGAATCACATTGATTTGTGCGGTTTTGATTGCCCAATGTGGGCTCTCGAATGACCAATGAAAGCAAAAGCTGTTTTCATGACTGTGATGCGGAGTGCTACTGAAAATTCATTATGTTTAATGGAGAACATCTTTTTATCTGGTCAATGGATGACATTTGAGACGCATTTTAATTAATGATTCCCCTATGGTCGCATGAACTGCTTTTGCTCCTGCTAACATGATGCATTTCACTCCAGTTAACCCTATTTGTTCACTGTTGAGAATGGATACTATGTCGGTAACACTTCACAAGAGGGTAGTGTTCATATGGCAACATGACAACTACATAAACCTTTCATGACAACTGACGTGAACAGATGTAAACATTAAGATAATCCCTCTTATTTGCCTCACCTCTTTGGTTTTATTGTTGTGACTATCAGTGTATGCTACTGTTATATGTTAATGTTATCAAAGGCGCATGTAAGTGTCTTGTAGCCCTATGAATGCTCTCCTTCAGTGTTATCTTCCATTTTCACTGGCCACAATGGAACAGCACATCTTTAATTCTCTGTAAGTTATTGGACAAAATATTGATTTCATTTGAATGCATCATGACTCTCAAATGGAATCTTTTGAGTCTCTATAGTGAGATTTCCTCTGATTTTGCTTTTTCTTAAAGAGATCATGTTATACATATTGAATGGGTTCAGCTTTTGCTTAGCAAATGGTAATTTCCAAAACAGAAAATTATTATCATAAGATACGCTTTAAAAAAATATCTATAGTCTTTTCATATTAACCACAGAATGTAGAAAAATATGTAGAAAATAAGCGTTTGTAAAACACATCCAGAGAATTGAAGTACCCAAGTGATTCACAGATGTTGTAAAGCTGATTGATCCAAAGCAACTAATGGGTTGCCTCCAGAAGCTTTTTTCCTGATTGGATGCTTTTCCGTCTCCTTGCAGAGCATTTTATCTAACAATCTGCCGTATAAACCTCATAAAGTGTGGCCTCCTTTGCATATTGCTGCATTAGTGGAAGTAACTCAAGGTTGCTCTCTTTCTGCTTTCTGCCCAAACAGGAGCCTCTCTTCACTCCTGCCATTCATGAAGAAACACTAGATGAAGTCAAGGTCTTTCTGATTCTTTGATTCCAAGGCCGTTTATGTGTATTATCTATTTCTTGCATGGCTTCATACATCATTTTCCATGATTCGTTAGGTCACCTTAAAAAAACATTCATTTCTTTTAGCTCTAAAATAACTGTATTACCAGTGTGCTTCTTTAAACCCTCATTCATTCACTCTTCATGTCCTTGGACCTTGCTTGGCTGTTCTTTGTGACCATTTGATTTTCCGCGCTACTCATTTTTCATATTAAAAATTGATGCAATAACATGTGCAATGTGCAGATCAGATTTAAGTAATACACTGTTTAATATTTCACTGCCATTGAAATACAAGACATTGTGTACTTAGTATATTCTAACCTATTAGAAGAATATGCTACTAAGTTGGTTTTATATTATCATAAAAGAGTGAAATCAATCATTAGAAAGACTATTCCAGATGTTTGACGATTTCAAACTTTGGAATGGTGGTAAATGTTTAGACTGGGACATGATACAAGTTTTTATCTGATGCTTGCTCCCCTGTATGTGCTACATATCAGTGGATGCTCCCTTTTAATACATTGAGTTCAAACTAAAGAAGCCCCTAAAGAAGATCTACACCATCTCATCAACTAGGCCTCATTCTCTCATTTTTATCTCTGGAAGAGTAACCCTTTTGTTACTCTGAAACCCCACAGCGACGGCCACACTCTGCTGCTGTGGATGAGCTCGAGCGGGACACCACAATAACTCTGAGGGGAACACACCTGAGCATTGAACGAAAGTGCTCCAGCATGACGGTGAGTTCCACGTCGAGCCTGGAGGCAGAAGCTGACTTCACCATGCTTATGGACCTCCATGGAGGAGCAGAGGAGTTCTCCAGGGTCACAGCAGAGGTGGGCAGGGAAGACTTTGAAGAGACCTCCAGGTTCTACTCTGCTCGGCTAATGGGCTTTCATGATAAGTCGCCCATGAAGGAAAGGATGCACGAGGAGTGCACCCACCATGAAATGGAGCCCGTAAGAAGGCTTTTCATCTTCTTCATCTTCGCCCACCCATCGATGATATGTTCAGAACTCATCCTTTTTTTTTTTGGATTGTTTCATTGGAAATTGTTTTCCCCCCCATTTTTACAGAACTATTTTTTCTGGTTTTGTTATATTTATTTCCATGTTGTTTCCATTTTTGGTGTATTTTGCCATTTTCCATGCTTCCATTTTATTTCACTTGTTTATGATTTTGTCATTGTTTGTTCCTCATCTTGTGTTGTATTATTATTTTTGATTTGATTTGCTTTTTTATATTTTGTGTTGACTGCATTATTATTGCATGTGTTTGGGATGATTCATTTCTTAAACAGGATCCTAGCAGCTTTCCTCAGCTTTCAGTCTTAAATCATTGCTCCTGCTTGGTTCATACATAATGCCGCCAGGAAAACAGTGGCATCGACACTACTCAATATCATTCAGTTTATATACTGAAATAATGCTGTTGTAATTTGTTGTCTCTCTTTAGCCACCGGTGGCCAAGAAAGATGCTACTGCTGTGAGTGTGGCCCATCAGCTTAAAAAGGCAGAGGCCAGAGTGGAACCACATTCAAATGGTTCAGAAATACCCCCCTGCATTACTGATGCCCCAGATCAGGTGAGTGAGAAACTCTGTTTAACTAACCATGTACTGGAAAGATTGCTGGATAGTTCTCTTTCTCAGATAGGAGTGTAAAATGTATATGAAACTGGTGACTCAACTGCATACATTTTGGAATATTACAAACAATTGTAATAATATTTATTAAATACTATGGAAATTTTAAGCTTGTACAGAATTTTTAGATAATGTTTAATATGCAAACAAAGGCATTCAGAATGTTTAATATGATCTCAGTTTTTCAGCTTTTCACAGCAGTGGATAGGAACCAGAAGTCTGAAAAGATTAATTCAGTGTGTCTGTTGGTTTTTAGTCAGTTGGTCTCAGTTTTCAAAGAGTAATTCTCATATGAGCTGCTGCTCAGTTGGAATAAAAACCTGCAGCTGCAGTGACCCTTTATAGATAAGATTGGTGACCCCTGGTTTAATTGCTCTAAAAGCTCCCTCACTGAAAGCTTTTTCATGGTTACAAATATGCTGCTTTAGACACTGTTGTGATTTGCGATCAAATTCTGTTTTTAAACCCATTCATGGCAGAGAGGTACATGTAAAAAGTTACAGAGCAGAAAGTTGCCAAAGAAACCTTTATTTTTAGATTAGCCTCAGTTTTAATATGATCAACACTGCAGTGAAGATACATTCACAGGGATGCAATAGAATCCTTATATATGTGTTGTAGACATTTGAACCCCTGTATCCTATCACCAGCATTGGAAAGAAATCTGATTTCTTTCTCTTTAATACTTTCTCTAAAATTCTTTTTCTTTAATTGATCGTTTCACATCAGACCTGCATTATAGTGAATCCCCTTTAAAGGAAGCACTTGTTTTTGTCCAGAATTCAATTTCTGGGCTACTATACTTCTCTGTAAAAGTATATCCAGTCAAATTTGACTGTATTCATGTTTAAAAAAAAAAATCTAAATCACACCAAAATATTGATTTCATGATGTTCCTTAAACAATTCCCTTCCCTAACACACACAAACACTCTTATATGATTATCAAGTCCTTCACAGCTTGGATCATGTGTTTTGAGGCAGAGTAAAAGCTGAAATTGTGCAGGGCTGAATTATTATAATTGAATAAAAGTAAGGGCTTTAAATTTGGCCTGACAATCAACTCATCTCTAATAGATTTAAAGATTCACATCAGCTATTAGCTCAGTGACCTTATTATAATATTGGCTTTATTGGTTACTTGGCTTGGTGCCTTTTGATCATTGCACAATACATTCATTTCATCAAGACATCTGTTAGAGTAACATATTCTCCCAGCTGTTTCCTTTGTGAAGTGCAGTGTATTGTGCTGCTGGTTGACAGTGTCAGGACAGTGTTAGGAGATTAGAAAATTGACAGGAAATTAATGAGAGAAAAGAAGGAAGACGATTCATTAATCTCCAGAGGCCGCAACTGCGTGTGTGTGTGTGTGTGTGTGTGTGTGTGTGTGTGTGTGTGTGTGCATGTGTGTATATATGAGTGACTGAGCGAGTGCATTTGTGTGTACCCCACAGGTGTCTTATTAAAATTTAATCACAGCATTTCGCTGCGCCATTCATCTTGCTAACCTGATGAGCTGAGGCAATTATTTTTAGAGGAAGTCTTTGAAGTTGCCTGAGTGAGTCTCTGAGAGGCTAAGTTTTAGGTGTGTCGAGGAGTGCTCAGGAGACTGGGCTGGAACCATTTTTCGGTAAATATCTGGTGTCTTAACGTGGACATGCGTGTGTATCGGCAGCCGGTGCAGGAGGTGCTGCAGGGTGGTGGTGACGTCAACTGTGAGGAGACCGTAGTCTCCAACAATGATGTCATCCAGACACAGGAGGGGGACATGGTACGTTTGCTTCTGCGTATGGGTCTCCACTCAGGGTTTTGCATGTGTGAAGGAGACGTCAGCTCTGTCCAAGCTCTGAATGTTATTTGTCCTTGTTCTTCATTACGTCTGTGTAGGCTTTACCTTGCCCTTTTCTGTCTGTGGCGTACAGATTATATGACAGCTTCTTTCCCAAGACTGGTCAAAAAAATAAGTGCTTTTTCGGAGATGCTTGGACATTTCTTCTGCTGCGTGAATGCGATGGCGTGCTTCTTACACTTGCAAGTCTACACTGAAGCTGCCTTCCCTGCTGTTATTTCTTGTGTCACTGCCTTCTTGTACAACACTGCCCTTTACTGGCCAACCAGCTGTACTGTTGTTCTTGTTAAAGGGGCCATATCTTACACATTTCTTGCATTTTATTGTTTTCAAACGAGGTCCACTTGTGATGTTTGGGTGGGTTTATGTACCAGGAACAGTCATAAATCATTGTGCATTATCCAATATCACTTTATCCCAGAATTTGTTGATGAGCCTAATGCAGAATAAGTAAGTTACAGTACATTTGTTCTGGTTGGTTGCCTTGTATTCAAAAAAGAGTCTAGGCTGAAACACTCATGAGTGGGTGGGGCTAACTTGTTGTAAGCCGAATAGGCTGATTTAAGTGTATGTAAATTCATTGGTTTTTGTGACATCACAACAACAGTTAATTCAAAAATCTTTTTTTCGCCTAATTTAAATGGACTGGGACGTGAGTAGTATGTTTTCAACCTACACAAAATTCTTTTTGTTCAAAATCAAGTGAGGAAATTTCAGGTCTCCATGATGTGATATGGGCCCTTTAAAACACAACACTGCCATCTCCTGTGGGACTGTCTTGTACTTTGTCTGTAAGCTGTTGCTTCCCAACTAAATTGCTGTTTGGACTCACTGCAACCTGTAATCTGATATGTGCTTAATAATGAGGGCCATTTATAATCTCCTGTCACACCTGTTCTCTCCCATTGTCTGTTTCAGAGCCAGAGAGAAAGCAGGCTAAAGGAAGCTAAAGAGAATGGCTCCCCTGTGAGTGAACACACAGCAGCGAACTTAAAATACACTCACACACACTCAGTCACATTCACTCATAGAGCTTGCACACAATGCACAATAACCTCCCAGTTTCTTCAGAAAGCATATTAGTAAGGAGTTTGTCACCTCTTTGCAACAGTAACAGTTGCTACTCTTCTGGGAAGGCTTCACACTAAAAGTTGGAACGTTGCTACGAGGATTTGATTGCATTCAGCCACAAATGCTTTAGTTAGGTCAGGTATTGATGCACTATAATGTCATTGCAAACATATTGGATGAAACTTCATGACTCCAAAGAATGCACTGGAAATGATGTAATGGCCTCATGCGTATCTGCAATAAGTGTTTCATTCTTTTAGTAGCGCTTTTCTGTGGAGAATACACATGCTTTTTTTTTTAAATTATGTGCCTCTGTTATTAATGGGAGCACCTTTAAATAGCCGAATTAGAACTTAGACCACTTAGAAGCTCTGTCTGCATACTTTCAGACATAAGGAGTACATTTTAAGGCATAATTTTAAGGAATTGGCATTACAAATAGACAGATCAAAGAAGTCATTAGACGCAGCATAACCAATAGAGTAACAGCAACACAACAGTATATAATATATATTAGTAATTAGTAATATAATATAAAAAGTAATCTATACAAATAATACAAACATATAAATATAAATGTGGCAGGATATTATTTAATATGCTGTGTGTTTACTAGATTATAAGGAAAATAATAACAGGGGTGTTGTCTCTTCTCCAGCTGAAAACAGGCAGCTCGGGACGGGAATCTGTCACATCTCCACTCACCATCACCAATGAAAATGTTACCTCAGCAACTACGACGCAAGTAACCAAGGTAACTAGTCTGATGCTGATCATGTGTGAATCAGTTACATAAACAGTGACCATCTATTGTATTGACTTTTGCTGACCACTGTAACAATGATAACAAAAAACTGGAAACTGGAATGTGTCACGGCTCGGCCACTGTTTTTGGCTTTGTTTTGATTTTTGTTTTGGGACTTTTATTTTGATGTTCATGTCTGTTTAGTGTCATGTGTCTTGTTTTCACCTGCTTTGTGTTTTGTTCTCTAATTATGTCTAGTATTTAAGTTCTGTTTGTATGGACCAATGGGATCGGTCCATCGCCTCACGTGCCTTGTTTTGTATCCCGTTCATGTTCCTGTTTGTAGCGGCCATCGAGCCAGGGTTTATTTTCTGTTTAGGTTTATTTAATAAAAAGGAAAGCACTAGCATGGAAGCCTGTCTGTCTCCAGCCTGTGTCCTAAGAGGAAAATCACGGGAGCCGTTCAAACCGGTCTTCCATGAGAGAATGAAGATTAAACAGGCTTTTTTTTACATGGATGTATGTGAAAATTCACTCCACTATTATAATAATAGTAATCACAATTATAATAATGAAATATTTCTACGCTTTAATAGCACTTCCCTGTCGCATTGGTCAAAACGTGGTATCTATCGATCCATGACCTGTTATCAATCTGTGGCCTGGTGGCTGATAGGGCAGACATATTTAATTGTTCATGTTCGGGACATCAATGTTTACCCTATCAAGTACTAATGCTGGGCAATGATTACATTTTTAATCACATTTAATCACATAGTTTTCTGCAATTAATCATATTGCGTGCACTTACGAGTACAAAAAAGCAATGAACTTTCAAAATAAAAGTGTTAAAAACAACCCCTGCATTAAATCACAATAAAAGAATTGTCGGGAATAATGCATTAACGTGCCCAACCCTATCAAGTACACAACATTTACATGGTATATTGAATTATTTTTTTTGAAAGGCTGGGAAATTTCATTTTTACTTGACATTAAGTGCATGAAGACATTACAAGCAGTAGAGTCATCACATTTGATTATTCACTAATTAGGAACTGAGAAAGGAACAGAGAAGGAGCAGCTGGTAGCGTAGTGGTTAGGGCATTCGCCCTGCGATCAGAAAGTCCAGGTTTGATTCCCAAGACCGCTAGGCACCTCTGAGGTACC
>JBBPDE010000134.1:10125901-10146590 GCA_037974605.1 Nannopetersius ansorgii
ATTTATTTGTCTTGCTATTTTACTGGAACAATCCCCTTACCATTACAAGTTCAAATGGTGACTGAAGCTCTCACTGAAAAATCCATGCCCTAAATCAGTTTAACTAACAAACTGCACAAAATAAAACAAATATGAAATATGATGGGCACTGGTGGAGTATTATCTTAAACTCTGGTGGAATCCTAGATAGCAGGTCTTAATTTATGTCTGGATTCACCGGTGTGAGGAGTGTGTTTTCTTTGTGGACTACAAAGTGCCCATGTGTGTCAATATGGATTAGATCATCTGCCAAATGTCATAAAAGTACACTGGACATTTGCTGACTGTGCTTGCATTGCAGTTCTCAGTTGGGGAGTGTTTAGCAGGTTGTCATGCGCAAAGAGTAGAATGAAGTTTAACCGAGACACTGGAACTTCATCTACACCACCACATTGCTAACAAATTACAACAGGTAATCTTACCCGAAAATGTTAGAAATACATTTGATTTATGAATTGGTTTCCCTGAATGACTCATATTGATACTATTTAAGTACAGAGAAATGCATTGAAGTGAACTTCAGTTGTTCTCAGCCACACATTACAGAGGTAGCAGAGCTAGGTTGAAAATATCAGACTATTCCTTCACGTTTTTTTCCCCCTTATGGACGTCTTATCAAGGTCTTTCACAAGATTGCGTGTTCGGTGAGACAAAGCTGTACAGTAACTCAATTCTCGAGTGGAAGGAAGGAAGCCATTAAAGTAACAAATGAAGGCCTATCTTTAGAAACCTGGAAAAACATGAGTGTGACCGTTCGAGTGGTTGGTCCCTTATCAGCCATTGCAAGACACATGGATGCAAACACAATCACTTTTGCAGTTAATTGCTGTTGTTGATCACACCGTGGACTATGGAATCGTCATTTCTTTTGGTGAACAATTACCCACAAACAGTATCCTGTGCTTTCCAACCCTGTTTTACCTGCAGTTGTCTGTTCCTATAGAACATTTTTGCAGATTTATGTTGCATACGGAGTAAGCTGTTCACTGTGAGCATGGTTTATAACTACAATATTAAGAAATCTAGAATTAGCAGGCAGACAGATAATTTAATTAAAGGAGTAATAGCTTTTGAAGTGTGAATTGGAGAGATGATGACCAACCCATTCATATTTAATGACTCTTGGAGTTCTCTGAAACCATTCACTATTTCAGAACAACAACTGGAGAACGGGGTCTAAAGAACGTTCACAGCCAAGACTGCGGTCTTGATAAGAGGATAGTCAGAAGGTGCACACTGGATTTGGAATACATAGCTAGAATATATTTTTGCATTAGCATTTTGATAAGTGCAAACTGGTTGAACCAAAGTCACTCTCACAGAATATTCACTTTTGTTACTGGGGCTCATCCTCCGAACCTCTGCTTTAATGCTCTCCATAAGTACGTAATAGAATCCATTTTGCCGTCACATCACAGGGGCTTTTTATATTCACTGTTTTACCGTTAAACTCATTTGAGAACCTTACTTTTGAATAATTCGAAACTCCAAGGGCCTGACTGAGTCAATCGCCCATAGCAATTTGTCTAGGATGAGCTTCTATCTAATGACAGAATAGGAGATCCATGAACTAGAGCAGTCAATCTATTTACACAATGACTGCCTGTGTCATCAGTATGGAGACGGTTTCATCACTTGCCTTTCCCACTGGGCCTCTACTTTTCAAACCTGCAATAAGGGTTCATGTTTGGAGGTCGAGCCATTTTCCAGTTATTTGCTTATGAGATCAGAGCAACTGATGATGGAGCACGATGAATTACAATGAGAGGGCGGCAGCAATTGTCCACCATGAAAAGTTAAATGTAGCTATCCACCTACTCAATAAACACTGGCTGTTAATAACAGAGCCTTCTTCTAGTCTAGACCGATTTCAAGATAACTTTATCTCTCAAGGATGCATGTGTGTGAAAGGTCACACTTTTAAAACTGATTGGGTGTAGTTTATAATCATGCAATCCAGCTAATGTTAAAATTAGAGACATAATGGTTCGGAAAAGAAACATCCATATAATGTGAACAATGGAGTGTTCTGTGCCATGTTTAGTGACTAATTGAGCAGATTTCATACTTGCAAACATAGTTTTGTGAATATTTCAAACTGTTGATCGTGATCACTGTAAAATGTGTTTATGGGATTGTTACAGAAGTAAATGTGCTAGAGCTACAGGATTTTGATCAAGGTTAAATGCGCTTGAATAAACGTTTTGGCAAAGGTTTGGGGAAGGCCTTTTTCAGTTTTACTGCTCAAAAAGACATGTTTAGATCAATTTGGTGTGGAGGAACTGCATAGAGCTCTGACCCAAACCCTGATCTCAATACCCATGAGATTAATTGAAATACTGATTCTGAGCCGGACCACGACCCCGTTCCCTTTCCACGTCGTAACTCCACCGTCCATGATGTTGGGCCGACTCCCTGTCAGCCCGGGCGACGTGGATGTGGACCACGGGACGGTGTCCTTGTCCTGAGGTCCTGGTCCCTTACCGTGGGGACTCTCAGTGTTCAAGGCGGCAACCCTGCCCCCTGGAAGTCCTTCGGCCGGCAGGGTGCTCTCTGTCCCCAAGTCCAGGCCCGGCACCCCTACAGAGCACCCCAGGGTCACCGCTGTGGTCAGGCAGACAGGCCCCTGTGTGGGCCTGGGCTGGGCGCGCACCGCGCCCCTCACCTGCAGGCAGACAGGCAGGCCGACAGGAAGCCCCCTTCGGGAGGCTGGACGGGCCCCACGGCGGGCCCCTTGCTGGCAGGTGTGCAGGCAGGCAGGCAGCCCCCTCCGGGAGGCTGGACGGGCCCCACCATGGGCCCCTTGCTGGCAAGCGAGCAGGCAGTCCCCTCCGGAAGACTGGACGGGCCCCTCGCTGGCAGGCGAGCAGGCAGGCAGGCAGTCCCCTCCGGGAGACTGGATGGGCCCCTCGCTGGCAGGCTGGCTGGCAGGCAGATAGGCAGGCAGGCAGACAGTCCCCTCCAGGAGACTGGAAGGGCCCCTCTTGGTGTTCTAAGGGGGCATGGCACCCTACACTAACCTCCTCCAGCCCCCACCCACCCTGCCCTAGCTCCATACGCCCCCCCAAAAAATACAAGGGTATTTTTTCTCCTATTGTAAGCTCCTCTTGCCTCTCTATCTGAGCTATGGCTTGAGCTAACCCCCCTAGAAACCCCACAAACCAGGCTAAAGCAGGGGACACGGGACAGACTGGGGCCTCTAGGGGATTGAGACTGGGGCTAACAGGGCCGAGGGCAGCCGGAACGGGCCAGGCAGAAACGGGGCCTTTAGGAGCGGGGTCTATACTGTCAGGGCCTACAGGGTTAACGGCCTACAGGTTAACCTTCTGCCATAGATACAAGGTTAGAGCCTTGTAGAGCCTTGAATTAACAATGCTGCTTCAGCAAAGTTCACCATCATCTTCCCTCGATCAAATGAAATGGTAATTTGGTCCAACTCTTTAAGGTACTCTCCAAGCTGAGAGGCCAGATCAACATGCCAGTTTTTAGGGAGGTTCCGGATGAGCTGTAACAGGTGGGAAAACCTTGTCTTTGCAGAATTCATATCTGTCAAAAGAGCGAGCTCCTGAGAAAAGAAAGTGAAATACCGATGATGTAGGACAGCGTTTCTCAACTCCAGTCCTCGCGCCCCACCGCCCTGCACATATTCGATATTTCTTGCACTGTGTCTGGCCTCGCTGTCTCTGACCTCACTGTCTGGGCCTACACACTTGGTTTCAGCCTCACGCTCGCTTACAACCTCACACTCGGTTACAGCCTCACAAGCAGGCCCACTAGCCGGGCAGCTAACTGAAGCCTCTCTAGGCCCACTAGCCGGGCTGCTAACTAAATGCTCACCCACCGCAGCAGTAGTGCTCTCTACCGATCCGTAAACAGGGCTGCTAAACCTAGCCCTACTAGAGGCCTGCTAACCGGAGCCTCCTGAGCTACAGACCCGCTAGCCAGGCCGGGGAAAGTAGCGGCAAAGCTAACCTGGGGGCTAATGCTAGCTGGGAAGCTAAGGCTACATGCTGGGGCCTTACTGTGGCTCTCTGGCGAAGGAGGGTGGCCAGCTGGAGTGGTCGAGGCTTGTTGGGACCCCACGAGCTCACGGATGGCATGAATGAGCTGCTCCCGCTGTTGTTCGAGCCGCTGGAGCAGTTCGTGGGGTTGGAGTGCCTGGTCTGCCTCACACCAGGCGTCTCCGTGACGTGCTGCGGCAGCAGTGCCGTGTAGCCCACGAGCTGGACTGGCTCCGGCGCAGCGGCCGCTTTTGTGGGAATAGGTGGGGTGGCCGCGGAAGCTCCGCGTCTCCTCCGTTTCTGCCTTTTTTCCGCTGGAGAAAGGGAGGCGGCCCTCGGGAGGTCCTCGTCGTTGGAGCCCTCGACCAGCAGGCTGAGCAGGAATCCCAGGTCGAAGTACTCACGCTCCTCCTCTGACTCCATCTTCCCTCTCGCTGGTGGCTCTGCGCGTGCGCGGCTTGCCAGACGCTCTTGTGGGTGGTGTGGAGGAAGCCGCGGGCGCCCTGCGTTTCTTGCACCTCCGCCTCTTAGATGGTGTGGAAGGGGAGTCAGCCTCTGGGAGGTCCTCGTATTCAGACCCCCACGGAAACATGTCCCAAGGCAGCTCCCATGGGGGTCGTTCGCTCCGGAAGAGCGAGTGGTCGTCCTCCGAGTCGCTGCCGACCCATCCCTTTGCCCAGACGGTGGCTTGGTCGTGCCAGTCGCCGGTTTCCTCCTCAATGGGGTCCGAGTCCGAGTAGTCTGCCGCCCATGCACGCATGGCGGCATTCCATGCCCGGACCTCCTCGCTCTGATGAGAGCTTGTGTGGTGATGTGTCCATCTGTCAACGTGCAGGCCGCAAGGCCCACACGCTGAACTCCCTCGGAGCATGGAGCGAGACACAGGCAGGGGATCCATGCAAAACTGGGGGTTTTATTCAAAGAAAAAGGAATTCAAAACAAATAGGCGCGGTGGCCTCCAAGAATAAAAAAGTCAGGACACAGGCAGGAAACAGGCAGGAAGATGAGGTGGTGAGGTGATGGACACATGAGGGTACACTGACAGACACAAACTATATATACTGGACTAAATCACAGGACAGAACTCAGGGCCGGTGACACGTGACACAAGCATAAACCTAGAACACATAGCAAAATAAAAGCCCCAAAAACCCAACAAAGACCCAGAGTAAAACAGAACAGAACAAGCACAACCAAAAGGAACAGAAAACAGTGGCCCTAGCGGCCACTGACCATGACAGTGGGTATGGTTTGCTTTCACATATGCAGAGTTCTAAACGAACCAAATTAGACCACGAAGACCATCTGCACCGGACTATTTTTAGAAAATCGCGCCACTTTCAATAATCATGGAGGAACATCTTTGCATTGCGCTCATGTCGCTGATCCTCGCGCATTACATTGTATGTGCAGATCATTTTTTCCAGACAATTCATTTCGAACATGACAGGCGATAGTAGCTGCAAAAGTGGGGTTGGTGTGGGCAACTCCCATGGTTTAGGAATGGGATGTCTTGTAAAATCAAATAGATGTGATGATCTGGGGTAAATATTTTATGTTTCAGCTTATTCACTAACAAAAATGTGTTTACTATTAAATTTTAAAGTAGCTTACTCTGTAACTCTTTATCGCGCTCATTTCTGTCCCAACAAAATTTACCATCATCTAAATGTCATCATGATCGCATATCTGTCTGCAGCACATGGCCATTTACAGCAATTCGATTAAAGCTGCGGGTGCAGTGTTGCTCTTTTATCTCCAGGACTCAGCTAATAGATACATTGGACCTGGACAGTAGCAAATAAGCAAGTGCGACAGTACAAATCAAACCATTCATTGATTTTTGATGGTGTTATTTGTTGCTCTCCAGAGATGAAACTGCTACCAAAACATAGATATTCTGTTTAACCAGTTAAAGTCATCAGATATTAGTCTTTTAACTGGACATCTTTTTTCCCCTCGAAAAATAAATGTCTCTAAATCTCCCTCCTCTTGACAACTTTTTTCCTCTCTATGAGGTTGTGTTTAATTGGGGATGTTAATTATTGCAGGTGCTTCATTACTTTGACATGGCCCTGTTTGAGTCTGGACCATAGAGTGTGCTCATTTGAGTTTTAATTAAAACACTGACAGGGATAATGTAACTAATTAAGGTGGTGACAGGTACTCAGTACAAAAATGGCTATTCTTCCATGACTGAGGAGCGGATACAATAACCCTTCGGAATTTGCTGGATTTCCACATGAATGGCTGCATGTTGCAGTGGATGAATAAAAATCCCAATTTACACAATTTTCCACTTTTCCAAGACATGTTTAGGGCCCAGACTTTGCTTTTTTAGTTTAGGACTGGAGCAACAAGTCTACTAACAAGCACCAGAAGTCAGTGTAATCTTTTCTGTAAATATATATATCCTTCTAACAACCTACTCAAATCTCATCCAGGTGGCACAGACTCGTAGATGTGGTTTGAAACATAGTACATCTGAAAAATAACAATAAAAAATAAAAACACTTTAGGAGTAGAAATTCTGATCATATCTTCAGATCACTCACATAATAAATGGCTCCATGGAAACGGGTCATATTGCAGTGGCCTTTAAATCAGTTGTAGTCACACAAATCCGAAAAAAGACAACACTCAGTATCACTGAGTGAACAACTACAGACTTGTATCTCTCTTCTCCTTTAACAGAAAATGGTGCTGTTTGATGTGCTTTACTGAGACAGGGCTGCGCGAGTGTATTCCTGACACTGGCGTGGACGTTGCTGGCTTTTCACATGTTTGGGTGGACAATACTTGCGACAGTAGAAAAAACAGGGGGGTGGGCTTGCTCTTTGTTAGAGAGCTATGGTGCCACCTAAGTCACATTGTAATCAAGGAAGGCACCTGCAGCCTGGACACTGAAGTCTCACATGTGATCGCCATTGTTGTTTACATTCCTCTATTGGCCAACACAACAACATGTGATGTCATTCACTCTACAACCTCGAGACTCCAGACAAGGTATTTAGATGCATTTATCTTCATCTCTGGTGACTTAAAATACATCCAGGATCAGTAAAGTTTTCTGATTCTAGATTTAAAGCTCTAATGCTCGCCTACAAATCCAAAAATGTTTCAACTACGTCTTACTTGTCAGCACTTACCTGGCCACAGGTCTCAGCTCGCTCTCTTAGAACATCGGCTTTAAAAAAGTACTATTGTAGAATTGTAGTTTGTAGCAACTTAATTATGTTCTGAAAACATGCTCTTGTTAAGCCAATAGGCAACAGTTTATGTAGGATAACTACGCAAAAAGCAATGGGCCAGCAGAGGTCAATGAGGCGCACACAGAGATTAAAAATACAAACAAATATCAGTTTTCAATACATCTAGTACCTTTTAAAACAGTCTGACACAAAGATAATTTTCTGATTAAAGAAATGACAAGAAATGAAATATCAGATATCTGGTTATTAAGGAAAACTGTGTAAATTTGACTCAAAGGCACTAAACTCGCCCTTTAATATTAATTACAGAAGTACTGCCTAAAGCGAGTCAGGGACAAATAAAGAGGCAAAGCATTCCAAATTGAAATGACTTTTCAATGAAATCCAACAGATTGCATGTACGGAAAGGATTGGTGTGTTTTGAGTTTTTCCCCCACGTTCTTGGCCTGCTTTGTCTTTTTGTATTTGCCGCACTGAGCTGTTTACTCTGCTGTTGACTGGCTAACCCCTCCTCTAGTGGAAGAGACTGGGCTTTGTTTTGAGTGAGCTTTCCCTGAACTCTGTCTTCTTCATTTCCTCTTGTTCTTCCAGAGCCTCAGTGACCCCCTGTGTTCCCCTCTACCTCGCTATCTCTCTCTCTGGTGGCTTCCTTTGATCCACAGCGGACTGGAGAAAATGAAATTGCTTTTGCTTCTCCTGCACTAACAACACTAAAACACCTGGCACATCGATATTGTCATTTTACCCGGAGCACTCCAAAGACTGCTTACACACTTTGTGTGTGTGTGTGTGTGTGTAGGGTCATATTAAAACATTGTGAAGACGTGGGTGAAATCTACATTAGGGCACTCCCAACATCTGTTATCACACAAGGGGATGCACATAAGTCTATGGCGACATAAATAACAGTAAGGTAGCTGTGTGTCTGCCCTGTACGAAACGTCTGTATGAAGTTCATAAAGGTTAGTTTATAGGAGAGCTTGGCTGCTTCCTTATCACCCTAATATATCAACATAAAAAGCTGCAAGAGGACAAGCAAGATTTCAACCCCATGCAGGAGAAACCTGCAACTTCCAGGAAAGGTGGGATGTCTGTGTTGCCATTTCAGGGGATTTTCTGTACAAGTTTTGTCGACATTCATTTCGTTTTTTTTTTTTTTTTACAGATGAAGTCAACACTGTCAAACTTTTGAAGGCATCAGAACATTTTAGCACAAAATCCTTTAAATGAAAATGAAAAAAAAGGCTGTGTTGGCAGCTCATGATGTAATTTGCATTAGGCTAAACATTTTAGGGAAGCTTATTCTAAACCCAAATTGACTGGCATGACTAACAAAGCAGGATATTTCTGTGAGAAACAGCATAAGAGTATGTTTTTTTTGTGGTTCTAAAATAGATTCAGATCGTAAGCGTACTTTTTGTGCATGGTGGTACAGATTAAAGACAGGTTAAGCATGTTATGACTGTGGAGCAACTTTGGAAAAACCTACTGCTGGGATTAAGTTTTACATTTTAACTATTCAGGCACTGATGTTGGACGAGAAGGCCTGACTTGCAAGTTCCATTCCAGTTTATCCCAAAGGTGTTGGATGGGGCTGAGATCAGGGCTATTTGTGGGACAGTCAAGTTCTTCCATGCCGAATTCATCCCAACATCTTTATAGACCTTGCTTTGTGCACTGGAGGGCAGTCTTGCTGGAATGGAAAAGATTCTTCCCCAAACTTTGTCCAAAAGGTTGGAAGCATGGTGTTGTCCAAAATGTCTTGGTGTGCTGAAGTATTTATATTGTCCTTCACGGGAAATAAGGGGCCTAGCCCAAACCCTGAAAAACAGGTGTGTCCCAATACTTTTATCCATGTTGTGTGTATTTAGTCAACAATTATTTAGCCCCACCCATTCAAGCCCCACAACAAGGAATGTTTCAGCCCAACCTTTTAGGTGAAGAAGGCAAAATGCAAGGTTGCCATACAACATAAAGTCTATTAAGCCACAATGGCAAAGAATAACAAATAAGTCTAAGAATTAAGGTGAGATTAAAAATTGGTCATGTTAAAAATGACAGGAACGTCAGAAGAAAAATGTAGGATATGGAGCCCTTTGAAGGTCTCAAGCGTGTAAAAATGCAAACTGAGGGTGCAGTGTTTAACCAGTTCTAAGAACATACAAAGCTGTGCGAGAATCAGAAATGTATTTTTCAGTGACTGACATTTACGATAAATACATAAGCATATCTTCCACTGCTGTCTGAAATGTATTGTGATAATCGTCAGACAGTAGAGACCCCCTACTTTGAAATTGTAATAACCATGATAATCTCTCAGTGAGGATTCCAGTTCAAAGTGACCTTCTCCCATGCCCTCAATTATTCTGTTTACAAGCACGGCTTTAATGCTAGCTGCACTCCAATCGTCCAATTGCTGTTAAAGTGTACCCTTTAAAATAATGAATTGTGCTTTTGTTCCGTGATTCATACATCAAACCATTCAAACTACTCAAACGCACTTAAACTTGAACCATTTATGAAAATAAATGTCGTTTTTTGATGGTTTTAAACCCATGAATAGGTCATACGTGCCTTTTCATGTCACGGGGGTTTGCTGGCTGCTCGGGCTCGAAAATGATGGTTCTACGCAAAAGCCATAATAACAGCCAAACTCAGCACCCACATTCAAGCAGACAAATAATGAGATTTTGCATTTTGCTACTCTTCCACTGATATGAACCCCCAGTCATTTTACCGAGGTCTTTTTGAAAACCTCTGTTGCCCTGATTGCTCATCCATTGTTCAGCATGGATTGGATTTTTAACCTGAATTGTCTGCACCAACACACCGCTTTTCCACTTGAATTGCTTCTGCGCTGGATTCATTAGAGATTCAGACAAATCTTAACTCGCAGCTATTACAAGGTCAAATTTGCTTGCAGATTCAAATCGCATCTCTAGCCTAGTGAGTGACAGAAATTGGACATGCGAGGTAAATACATTTATTATAAAAAGAAGCTACAGTGTATAATGTATTACTGTATACAGAAAACATCTCACTCAGTCCTAACACAGAAGCCTAACCAATGGGAGAGATCACCTAACTTAACTGCCTAGATACACTATGAGGACAAAAGTATTGAGACAAACCTGTTTTTCAGGATTTAGGCTAGGCCCCTTACAGTGAAGGGCAATCTTAATGCTTCAGCATGCCAAGACATTTTAGGCAATGCCATGCTTTCAACTTTGTGGACACAGTTTGGGGAAGAACCTTTTCAATTCCAGCATGACTGTGCCCCAGTGCAAGGTACATAAGGACATGGTTGAATGAGTTCTGTGTGGAGGATCTTGCTTGGCCTGCGGAAAACCCTGACCTCAACCTCATCAAACACCTTTGGGATGGACTCAAATGGAGGTTGTGAGCCAGGACTTCTTGTCCAACATCAGTGCCTGACTTGATAAATGTTCCACAGAATGAATGGGCACGAACACTTGGAGCTTGGAAACTGTTATAGCGGCAAATGGGGATCAACTCCATATTAAAGTCTATGTATATAAATGCAATGTCATTAAAGTCCCTGTTGGTGTGATGGTCAGGCATCCTAATACTTTTGTCCTTATTGCGTACCACAAAGAAGATAATTTTCTGTTGTGTGTTAAAGGAAGTTAAAGAAATTATATTGTTTCCTACCAAACTTATGAGAAGTATTACAATGGACTCAACACTCCAATAGACAACCTTTTTAATACCAGAAATCATGAGGCCTTTTCTGGAGACCTTTTTGATCAAACTTGTATCTGGCTGATGCAACTGGCTGCTGGATTTTTCAATGGTAGTCTTTCAATAAGATTGTCAGGCATCAAGAGCCTCTGCATGCGGATTACAGTGCTGTCAGCGGTGAAGCGCTTGGCAAGAACTCTTTGTTCACGATAGATCAGAACAAAGTAAATAAGGTGCTGCCATGGCCGACAGAACCACAGGGGGGAATCGGCATTTGACCCGTCATTGGATTGAGGAACTTACATCACGTAACACATTTTAATTGTCCCGATGCAACCTTGTACAGTAAAACATGTTTCCCATTGACTCATAGCCTCATCTATGTGCATATTGTTCCCTTATGTGTGCTTCTTTTATGTACTCCTTCATAGTGATGCACTCAAACTAAAATCTCCAGGCAGATCTGAAATTCTAGATACACTGAACTGCAAACAAAAAGTTATCAGTAAATAATAGCAGTTGAAAGAGACTTAAATGCTTAAATGTTTCCTTTGCTCTACCTTAGGGAAGGATATTTCAAAAACAAAGGCTTTTTTGGGAATTTGTACCCCTACCATGTCCTCTCGCTCTGGCTGCTCCCCACAGACCTAGTCAGCAGTTTCTGCTCGGGTGTCCCCCTCTTGCTAATCTCCGTGGATCTCAGCAGTGCTTCAGAGGACAATAACTTTTTATTCGTTATTCAACATTTTTGTTTTTGAGTGCAAGTGTCTTACAAATATTTAAACAGATCATTACTTTCCACCCTCCATACCTATCATCATCATGAAAATAACTTTACAATCTTTTGAGACTAAATGACACTACTTCTGTGTTTTCCTTACTCGTGATGAGACACAATAAAAAGTACAATATTTCCCCAACACTTTGAGGTGTTTGAGTGGTTGCGAAAGCGATGAAACAGTCATTGCTACAGGTGACAGTTAGTAATGCACTCTTATAATGCTGCCGTTGTGCAGGAAATGATCATTTATGTTGTGACATACTAGCCTGCTATTTTTACGGCCCTTTCAGTGACTTGAACTACATTTATTGCTGAGAGCTCTAGGCCAGTAACCCTCCAAAAATGGAGAAGTACTTATTAACAAAGCCACGATAAGAGACCCTTCACTGATGCGAAAAGGAAGAATTTGTTCCGTCTGTGAAATGACTCATGGTCCCTCATTAATATCCTCACCAGGCCCTGAGACATGATCCTGGAAGCATATCACATGCATAGATAACATATATTTCTCCATTTAATTGCTCGTGTATAATTTAAGCCATTTTTCTTACCATGGGACATGAATCATAACACCGCCTGCTTGACTGATCTGTGCAGCCAGGCTTTAGCATACTACGGCCGTCCCTACATATTGCCTTTATTGTCTCATGAATGGCACACATTGGTATGCCTGGCCCTGTGTGCAGTGGGATGAAAAGACTTGTGCCAGGAGATTATTCGCAGACAACCAGGCACAGATTTCCCACTGAGCTCAACACTTAATAATGACTTCATCAGTATGCCCCTGCATACCCTTAGAGAAGGGACCTCTTTTAGGGGTCAATAATTCATTAGTGTTGAAGAAGCAAGGATCTGAGACACTCAAATAATGAGAAGTTTTTCTTTTTTCCTGATGTTTTTGACCACCTCTGCTCCTCTTATTAGTATTTGCTGGTGTTAGTGCTGTCACATTGCCATTCCATTAAAATGTAATAATTACATCATTTGTTACACAGAGAAATGTGCAGCAACATTCACATTTGATTTCAGTTCTTTATTGAGGGATCCCTTTTGGTCTAGTTCAGCTTGTTTCAATGTCAAAAAAGCCGAAAGTGTTAAAAATTGTATTTCTTTACCCCATATTGAAATCTCCAAAAATATCTTTTGCGTTGTGGCCTGCAGAGACCCTTCACATTGTGAAGTTTTGATCTTTTTGAAGTGAGGTGAAAGTGACAATCTGGTCATACGTGAACACACCACAGCGTGAACAGCACGAAATACTTCCTCTGCACTTAACCCATTCACCAAATGAAGCAGGGGCAGCTACAAACACGGCGCCCGGGGAGCAGTGTGTGGGGACGATACCTTGTTCAGGGTACCTCAGCGGTGCCTAGCAGTCTTGGGAATCAAAACCTGACCTTCTGATCACAGGGCGAATGCCCTAACCACTAGGCTACCAACTGCCAATTGTCTTTTAAGAACCTTCACAAACAAAACACATTACTTTTAGAAGGCTTAAGACAGTTCTGGAGGGTCAGTGTTCAGTACGGGTTGGCGGTTTCTCTCCTCAAACAGAATCACTAAACCTGGCAAATAACAGGGGAGTTAAACCACGTGTGTTTGAGCACAGAAATCACCAAACTGTGAACCTTGGTTTATGATATGTAATCACGAATCAAGTTGAGAAAAATATTATAACAAGAAATAAGTTCAGTGCCTATGAAATCCCAAAACTTAAAAAGATTTTACTGTAACAATGTTTTGTCAAGAGGCAGCAAAGCTTTGTTTAAAACAACCTGTTGTTGCTCTGTCCAGGTGGTTAAGATAGCCCTCCCTCTCCCCCATCATGCGGTATGATTACCCATGTGTATGTCTGTTATCTGACATTGGTGGTTAGTGTTCTCCTCCAAGCCCGTTGAGCTGTTCAATGACTGTTAATGTCAGTTAAAAAATATAGTGGAGGCATGTCCTGGAGGAAGTATTGTCTGATTGGGGAAAGTCTTGGTCAGTGGGTGGAATTGAACACAACTAAAGAAGTCAGGGAGAAAAAAACTGGGGGGAAACAATAACAAAAAGAGTGATGATAGTACTGCATGTGCTAAAAAGCTAGCCTGCTTACTGACATTTCATGACTCCTGTGTTTTAAAATAAGTAAAAAAAAACTTTCAACAAATGAATTATTGTGTTCCAGAAACTACATACATCAGAAAATACAATCAACATGTTTTGACATCTCATTTTTGACAAATAATATGAAGCAGATACATTCAACGTCTGTGTGTCCGGAGAAGACTGGGAGACAAGATGTGTTGGACAAAGGGATGTCAATCATACCTCAGAATATGAGTGGGTTTTTTTTAAACCTATTTCATGTATTTCTATATTTTACCATTCAAACTATGTAAATGATAAGAAGAATATAACAGTCAGTTTTAGTATCATTTTCAACATTTCACATAGTGCCCCTGTGGTAACTTAACATACTCATAATGTTGGAGATGTAAAGGTAGAAATGAGAGATGAACTTCTGATCTGGTGTTTTCTCATATTGAACAACAATCTGTCCTCAACTGTTGTTATTGTCATTGTTCACCAATCAAGAAAATAACCAAGGAGGGTGTTCTGTGACTTTGAGTCTTGAGCTGCCCTCTATATTGTATGTAGCTTTTATTTCTCCAGACAGACAAAAGGTATGCAGACCACTGTGTGAACAATGCTGCTCGCGTACACAAACATCCTCTTATGTCAAAATCAATTATAATGCAGCACTAACCCCGTAGTCAACTGCCATTCATTTTCAATGAGAGCTGACGATTTACAGTGACAAGCGACCATTATGTCGCCGGCTGGACGGGGCAAAAAAAGCCTACAGGTCTATTTTATGTAAATATTGAGCGATGTGAGATGGCAGCTACCAATAGGAGAGAAGACAGTGTGATACATGTCACTGAAACCGACCCTAAATGGACCAAGGTATTGGGACACAGCTGTTTTTCAGGGTTTAGGTTAGACCCCTTACTTTCAGTTTGGGGCAATCCTAATGCTTCAGTACACCAAGAACAAAATGTCTTGGGAAAGGAAGGCCTCTTTCTATGCCAACATGACTGTGCCCCAGTGCACAAAGCAAGCTCCATAAAGGCATGGTTGGATGAGTTTGGTGTGAAAGAGCTTGACTGGCCCACGCAGCACTGACCTAAACCCCATCCAATACATCTGAGATGAACTGGAACGGAGATTGTGAGACAGGCCTTCTTGTCCAACAACATTAGTGCCTGACCTCATAAATGCTCTACAGAATGAATAGACACAAATTCATTCACAAAAAAAACTCCAACATCTTGTGGAAAGCCTTCCAAGAAGAGTAAAAGCTGTTATAGCTACAAAGAGGGGGCCAACTCTATATTAAAGTCTATGTTTTGGAATGCAATGTCATTAAAGTCCCTGTTGGTGTGATGGTCCCAATACGTTTATCCATATTGCATGATCCAAAGTTTTGGTAGCAGGCAACATGGAGGTGAAGCTTATTGTGAGTGTCCCAGTTCCATATACTGTACAATTTATCTCTGGATACTTACAGAGTACATACATGAAGAATGGGTGTCTCAAATCATTGAGATGCCTGGTATACATGTTCATATTTTTGTGTAATTTGAAGAACATCACTTGCTCACAAATGCTTCGTAAGGTTTTAATTCTGTAACCTGCTAATCACAAATTAGAAATGAAGTGACAATAAAACTGTAGAGCTAATTTTCAGACTAACAGGTTGAAAGTTTTCGGTTGAACCATATCCCCTCACGTCCCCAAAGGAAGCGTTGGTAAGTGTAGACGTGACTAATGAGGAACATCAAACTGACACTATCTTTTAATGAACTAGCTCTTTCTGAACACTGCTTGGTACACAGGAGAGCAGCTTCTTTCACAAGGAAAATCTCATGCAGAGCGACGTTCAGTGCTTCTGCAGTGACAGAAATAAGTGTTACTTCAGCATCTCCAGACCCAAACCTAGACAACCTACTTCCTTAAGTCCCCTTAGTTGTTTGTTTCAGGCTCCCAGGGGATTACAGTGAAATAAATAAGATTTAAAGTGTAACGTCACCTTAACCTAGAGCCGCATCATTTGTTATTATGCTGGCTCAGAAAAGATGATTTGTCCCTGCTTTCTTACACTAGGTGTGTCATTAAAAAGCTTCTTTCAGAACACAGTACAAGAGGCTCAGCACAATTCGCCAAGGCATCATTTTAAAATATGGTGACATAAGTAATAATGTGATTTTAAAAAATAAGAAAGAAATGAACCCGTATCTTTTATGGATTCATCTATTCATGTTTATACTTTCTGCAAGGGCATTATTATCCAGGCCTGCTTTCATCTGACAGTCAGTGGTAGAAAATGGGAAACAATATTCAAATGGAAATTAATTCAGAAGACGTGTTTAAACAGAACGCTCTCTTAAAGGCTTTCATTCTAAAAGAAGGCTGAGAAAATTCAGGGGATTGATTCTGGGAAAGTGTATCCAGTCCTCAGGAATGGGGATTTGGGGAAATCTGGATTTTTCCTGGATGGACTAATCTCATTTAGGTCTCAGATTTACTGATTGTGTACTATAGCAGCCCTTTTCTACTTGGTAAGTGGAAAATGTTTCACACTTCTGTATCTGGTGGAAGTATACCAGAATATGATTCATTATGTTCCTAATTTGACTTTAAATAAAAATAGATATTGGTGAGTTTCTGAGGAAATTTGTGCCCATTCATTCAGTAGAGCATTTATGATGCGGGGTACTGATCTTGGATGAGAAGCCCTGGATCACAATCTCCTTTCGAGTTCATCCCAAAGGTGTTGGATGGGGTTGAGGTCAGGGCTCTGTGTGGCCCAGTCAAGTTCTTCCACACAAAACTACAAGTTGGACTACCAAGTTAGAAGCATGGCGTTGTCCAGAATACCTTGGTATGCTGAAGCATTTAGATTGTACTTCAGTGGAAGTAAGGGCTCTAGTCAAAACCCTGAAAAACAGGTGTGTCCCATAATGACTCTAAATTCTAAAATTTGTGACACATTAATTCCAAAACGTAAAGTTATAACTTTGACTTATTTTGTCATAATTCTGAAATTTCAAGATACGTTTTGGAATTAACGTGTCACAAATTTTAGAATTTAGAGTCATTTTATGATTAAAAAGTCAAATGTTTGACATGATGGGTCAAACTTTTGACATGTACAGGAAAGAAGAAAGTGTGTTTGGAGAGTGAAGCGAGAATGAGGAAAAAAGAAACAAGAAACGAAAAGAGAGGAAAAATACAGAGAACGGGGAAAACAGGACAAAAGAGAGCAAAAGATGAGCATACAGTGAATAAATGAAAAAGCAAGAAGAAGGAAGAGACCAAAGACCGTCTGAGAGACAGAGAGAAAAGAACAGAAAGCGAGTGAAAGCGAGAGAACAGAGTGTACGACTAAGAGAAAGAGAGAGAAAATGAATAGGGGAAACAGAGGAAGGGAGGGAGAGAGGGAAGGAGAAAGGGCGATATCGGAAAGAGAGAAGGGGAATATGGGAACAGAGGAGAGAATGGGAACGGAGAGAGAAAACGGGAGGAGGTAGTGTGTCTGAAAGAGCGAGAAAAGAGAGGGGGGGGGCGGTGTGTGTGCCTGAAAGAGAGAGAAGGAAGTAGCAGGGAGAGAGGGTGAGAGAGACGGTGAGAGAGAGGGGCTCGTGTGTGTGTGTGTGTGTGTGTGTGTGTGTGTGTGTGTGTGTGAGAGAGAGAGAGAGAGAGAGAGAGAGAAGTGGGTTGTTCATGTCTCCCAGTTCAGGCTGCTCTGGTCTGTCCGTGCTCATGGAGGGAGGCTGAGCTGAGCTGAGCGGAGGACTGAAGAGATAGAAAGATGGAGTGATGTAGAACTGGATGGATGAAGTGATTCGGTGTGAATAGTCTTTCTTTTCTTTTTCACTTCTTTAGCCTCGATGTTCCGGAGGAAGCGGTCTGCTCGCTCCGGTTTCGGCTGCTCTCTGACTTCAGGTGAGCGGACGCGCGCGCACACACGCGCACCACACTTATACCCTGGTCACTTTCATGGTAGGTCAAACACGTCTGCAGCTCAATATGGTTTTATTTTCTAACAGTTTACCATCTAAAGTGTAGCTCACTTACAACTTTACTGGCCACTGAACTTTAACTTTTATGTGTGTGTGTGTTTATGTGTGTGTTGTGGGGATGACAGTATTGCTCAATGTTAGAAACACTGAACTGCCTCAGTCTGCCTGGTGGCTCAACAGGTATCTGCACATAGCCCACAGGTTCTGTGTAACACTGGTGATTTACTTTAACTGGCTTAAAGGACTGAGCAGCATGTCTTGATTTTTACTCAAACAATAATAAAAAAAAATAATAAAATGCTAGAATTAAAATGCATGCCTGTTCTTGTACACAAAGTAATAATAAACACAATGATAAATAATTAATAGTGTAAGTACTATGCATAGTGTAAATCAAGTAGGTTAATCGAATCAAATGTTGAAATCATGCTTGTTGATTAAGTTTCTATGAATGATCAAAGCTGTTCGTCTTGGAGGAAAACTAGTTTTTGTTGGGTCTCTATGATATGTGTTCAGTCCATTTCGTGAGACACTCTTCACTTTCAAACGTTCATACATCTCCCACCTAGCTTTATATTGCGCTGAATTCATCGTGAACTTCTCTGCGAACAGTTACATTTCCTGCTACTGATGATGATAATGTAGCGCTAAAAACCTCAGGCACCTGGGATGGACAATTATCCAGATATACAGAGGTCAGACTTTGTAAAGAAGTAACTGTTTTGTGGAATCTAGTGCACATTTGTCTTAATTTGTGTATTAGTTTCCCAGACTGATCATTTTGTCTGTTCTTTTGTACTGTCACACAGCCTCATTCTATCTTTTCTTTTTTTTACTCCTCCCCCTTTCAAGATGATGGCTGAGTTTAGAGCGAGCTATATTTGAGGGAGGCACACCTGTCTCTAGGACCCTGAATTGGAGTCAGCATGGCAACTGGAGTAGCAGCATGGCTCCCCTTTGCCCGGGCAGCTGCCATCGGCTGGATGCCAGTTGCAAACTGCCCCATGCCCCCTGCCCCGAGAGATCACAGCAAGAAGCAGGACGAGCTAATCATTCTGAATGTCAGCGGGCGTCGCTTTCAGACCTGGAGGACCACCCTGGACCGCTACCCGGACACCCTACTTGGCAGCACAGAGAAAGAATTCTTTTACAACGAGGAAACAAAAGAGTACTTCTTCGACCGAGATCCAGATGCCTTCCGCAGCGTCCTCAACTTTTACCGTACAGGTAAGCTTCACTACCCAAGGTATGAATGCATCTCTGCCTACGATGAGGAGCTGGCTTTCTTCGGCATCATCCCAGAAATTATTGGTGACTGCTGCTACGAAGAATACAAAGATCGCAAGCGGGAGAATGCAGAGCGACTCATGGACGACCAGGAGGAGAATAAGGACAGCAAACTGCCCAACATGAACTTCCGGGAGACTATGTGGCGGGCCTTCGAGAACCCCCACACTAGCACCATGGCCCTGGTGTTCTACTATGTGACTGGCTTCTTCATTGCGGTTTCTGTCATCACCAACGTAGTTGAGACGGTTCCTTGTGGTTCCACGCCTAATCAGAAGGACGTGCCCTGTGGTGAACGCTACACCGTGGCCTTCTTCTGCATGGACACGGCCTGCGTCATGATCTTCACTGTGGAGTACCTCCTGAGGCTGTTTGCGGCACCTAGTCGTTACCGCTTCATGCGGAGTGTGATGAGCATTATTGATGTGGTGGCCATCCTGCCGTACTACATCGGCCTGGTCATGACCAACAACGAGGACGTGAGCGGCGCGTTTGTCACCCTGCGCGTCTTCCGTGTCTTCCGCATTTTCAAGTTCTCGCGCCACTCGCAAGGCCTCCGTATCCTGGGATACACGCTGAAGAGCTGTGCTTCGGAGCTGGGTTTCCTCCTCTTTTCCCTCACCATGGCTATCATCATCTTCGCCACAGTTATGTTCTATGCGGAGAAGGGGTCAAGCTCTAGCAAATTCACTAGCATTCCCGCCTCCTTTTGGTATACCATCGTCACAATGACCACGCTGGGGTAAGTGTGATTAACAAATCACCTTCGTGACTTTTGTTGAAGAGCCTCAGTTTGGTTCAAGAGCAGATATGTAGAGGGCCCAAAGCTTATCTTTTGTGTTGTGCTTTCATGAGGTATACTTTACTATTGAAGGCTTTCTCGTGCAAGAGTGGCTTTTCCTTGTTACGGACGATATGAACCTCTTACAGTTCCTTATTAATGAGAATGTCAAGTGTAATGTGAGTGTTAAGGTTTTTACACTCAGAAAAACCTATACATTAGTGGTTTTCAACCTGTGGGCCTTGGCCTCCCAGTGGGCTACAGTGGTACTGTTGGGGGCTAATTAGTTAATATATATAGGTATTTAATCATCATGTTTTTTAGTTATCTTGAAATGTTCAATGCAATGCAAGTGAATGCAAGCAACAGTTCTCTTGTCAGCCATGTGACATTCATGTATCATTCAAAAAAATATTACAACTTAACTGAGTAAACCAAGTATATCCGACATAAATAAATCAGTGAGTACCTAGTGCTAGGAACTGAAAACGAGCATTGCTTTGAATTTCATGGTTAGAGGTCTTGGCGAACAAAGCTTTGGAGCAAAACAAATTATGGCACTTAATGTACCAAGTAGATCTGGACAATAAGACAATATTTGTCTGTTCTGAGCATATTGAAGATATTTTTGGGGGATATGGGGAAACATTCATTTCTGTAGGTTTTTAAGTGCATTAAAACCCAACATGACTTAAATGTTCTGCTCTTCTAGATAACAATAAATATATAACTGTGGAAATAAGACAGATGTCACTAAGATAAGATAAAATAAACCTTCATTAGTCCCACAAGTGGGTAATTTGCATTATTGATCC
>JBBPDE010000134.1:10159129-10175884 GCA_037974605.1 Nannopetersius ansorgii
TAAACCCCCCTGTCGTGACACACATCAACTTTTTGAATTATGAGTAATATTAGATTTGCAAAAGACTTGCATGCATTTTTTAAACCAATCAAATAACTGTTTCAATATTTTCAGTGTGAAGTCAGACAAGCCACACTCTGTGGCATAGATATAATGATTAGTATCAGTCAGCTACCACTGTTTCTTCAAAAACACTCAGCATATGATTATTAAATGCTGATTATACCAACTATTATGCAATATATAACCAGCTTCTTCACAAAAACTGTACATGCAAGGGAAGAACTAAACATAGATTTGAAATCAGCATGAAAAACACTACAAACCCCACATAAACAAAATCATCCCTGATGGTTTTGACATGTTGACCTGTGTTATATGACATTCAGAGGATACAGGAATCAAACCATAGTTACGTTTCCATGAATGAAGCTGATGAGCTTTCTTTGTATTTGTTAATTATTCTAAAAGACTCAAAGATCTGACTTAGCTTGTTTTGATTAAATAGTTTTGTTCTTTTTTCTTTAATTAAAAATGAAACCCAAAGGAAGCTTACACATATTGTGAACATTATCACAAACCACAGTTACAAATAGAACACATGCTTCAATGAAACCTTAGAAGTTGAAACACATTCATCTCAGGCTCCTCAACATGACAGTAGTACCATGTTTAAAAGTTCAACCATACAATTTAGGTAAGATATGCAAATCTGCTAAAACCTTTTTTTCTTAATTACTTATTTTAGCCTGTGCATTATGTGACAGTCCAGGCTTATTTGTTAAGATTTTTTGACCACTGTTTCGGCCTGATTAAATGATTTGGTTAAGAGTTACTTTAATATTCTAGTTAGAAAAGAAGGGTGCTGAGGATGGAGCTGCAGGGAAGAGGAAGGTGTCTTGTAGCAGGTTTATGGATGTGGTGAGGGAGGACATGCAGGCATTTGGTGTGAGAGAGGAACATGCAGAGAGCAGAAGGAAATGGAGACGTGTGGTCCGCTGTGGCTGTCCCTAATCAGGAGCAGCTGCAAGTAGAAGATGATTCAGTTTTTTCAAATCAAAATCAGTCATTTCAGATTTTGGAAATGAATAGTTGCGTGCAATCTTTTGTCCTATCAATTTTGTCCCATTGCTGTGTTCTGTCACTGACAAACTTTTATATTGCACAATGATTTCTGTACTTTTACTGTGTGTGCAGTACCTTGCTCCTTTCTCTTGGTTTTGAACAAAATGCTTTGTTCAAGTCAATCTAATCTAATGCTGGTTGTGACTCATGAGTGAAAAATGCACAGGAGTGTGTTTCGTACTCTCCTCTGATGGCATGCTGCTTGCAGTAAGTGGCAGAAAGCAGGCTTTAGGTGTGGTCTGACATTTTATCTGCCAGTTTTCAAAACAGGGTGTCCAGTCTGAGAACAAGCTCAGTGTCACTGCAGGCTATCATTACAAATATGCAGGAGCAGAGCTGACCAGCTGTTTGAAGGCTGAGACTGCCAGATTAAACAACTGAAACAAGTGAGCTCCTGCTTCTTTTGAAGGAAAACCTGCAATCACACTGACTGGCCTTTGGCAGAACAGACTGGACATGAGACGGTAGGAACCCTGCTGCAGATATAGTAAGCTTCGCTTCAAAACTCTAAAACACATTTAAGTGTTTCGAAAGCTAGGCTGGGATCCAGGCGACTGCTAAGTCATCAGAGACAATTCCAATCAGAACTATCATTTGGATACACATGAGAGAAACATCCTACAGTCTGGCCATTTTTGAGGACCAATGCATTCTTGCTGTTTGAAAATACAGAACATGATTCCTTTAGTTACATTATTTGGACAAAAGTATTGGGTCAGACCTATTTTTCAGGTTTGGGCTTGGCAATCTTAATGCTTCAGCATACCAAGACATTTTGCAAAATGCCATGCCAACTCATCCATCCAGTGCACCAAACAAGACATGGATGGATGAGTTGGCATGGAACAACTTGACCGTCCTGCACAGAGCCCTGACCTACAACACCTTTGGAATGAATGAGAATGTCTCCTTTCTCATTCATTCCAAAGGTGTTGTAGGTCAGGGCTCTGTGCAGGATGGTCTGTGCAGGATGGTCAATGTCTTGGTATGCTGAAGCATTAAGATTGCCAAGCCCATTAAGATTGCCAAGTGAGTCAAACCTTCTTGTCCCAAATTAGTACCTAACCTTATAAATGATCTACAGAATGAATGGGCAGAAACACTCTTGTGGAAATCTTGTGGAAATCTTGTGGAAAGCTTTCTAAGAAGAGTGGAAGTTGTTATAGCTGCAATTCCATATTAAAGTCTATGTGAATGCAATGTCATTAAAGGCCCTGTTCGTGTAATGGTCATGCATCTCAATACTTTTGTCTATAAAGTGTATGTATCTGTTTAGGAGGGTGTAAAAGGATTGTAGAATGTGAAATGAAACTGATTTTCGTGAGCTGAACAGTTTTTAGCTTGTAGGATGGCATTTATCTACAGACAAATATTTAGCCTGTCATTCCACATCATTCACATCCGTGTTTTGTCATTTTCATCCGTTTTTTTTCTACATCAATTTTTTTTCTGATGACATTACAAAGTGGCAGATTGTTCCATTTTACATTATGAAACACAACTGAGGGTCCTTCAGATGATAGTTATTTTGAGGAACTTTCTCAGCTACAATTCAGCTTTAGAATTCCTTGGGAACTTTCACTCCCCGCTTTTCTGAACTGCTTCTAATGCAACCTCATTGACCAGCCTTGGAGGAGAACACTTGTGGCTAATTATATTATGTGATCTACAGATCCCTTTTATGACTGGCACTATGCAGAGTGATGGGAGAGAGGAAGGGCCACCCTACTCACACAGATAAAGCCAATCACTCTCTATTTGACTTATGATCTCCCTTCGATTGGGCCCATTTTTAGACAGGTGTGCTTATTGGTGAGGC
Organism: Nannopetersius ansorgii; assembly: GCA_037974605.1. Lineage (NCBI taxonomy): Eukaryota > Metazoa > Chordata > Actinopteri > Characiformes > Alestidae > Nannopetersius > Nannopetersius ansorgii. The sequence goes on from JBBPDE010000134.1 coordinate 10,162,074, forward strand.
CCCAAAACGAAATAACACCACTAATGTCTGAGATCAACAGTTTTATAATGAGATGGGTGATATCAGCACTATTCATAATTGACTATAAAGAAATTCAACTGTCTTTTTGTTTCGGAATTATTTAATGCTTGTTTTTGCAAAGTTGAAGTTGTTGTCTGGTTCTGTGGATTCATTGATGTGAATACTGAGCAATTCCTCATTCTGTTTGTTTCACTGAAGGACTTCAAAGCTCTTCATTCATCACTGCCGTATCTCAATAGCAAGCACACTCTTTAATAGTACTGTTTGTGTTCTCGCTCCTTCTAATCAGACAGGCTCATCTATGAGATCAGAGACTTGGAGCGATGGTCGTAGTGGTTCATCTTCACTGCTGTCCAGTTCTCCAAATTAACCTTCATTCTGTCAAGGGGGGTGGAACCGCTTAACGTCACAGTAAATTTGCATTTGAGACGGGGCTAAATCACAGGTCCTCATCTATAATCCTGCTTTTCTTTGCTCGCAAAATCATCAACCTGTTCAGGTCTTATTTCTGCTTTTCTGTTTAATTTTATTTTGACATTATTCACATGATTTCTCAGTGCAGTTGTGCAGTGCAGGGTTTTTTTTGCCTTTCCATGAATATGAATACATGTCACATATTATGCGGTACAAGAAAAAGCTTTGATGTGGACTCACTCTGAAAACATCACAGGGTAGATTCTAACAAAGAAAGCCTCGTTATTGATTTATTTTTTGGGGAGAGGATGGTCTGTAGCTTGCTTGCTTAATATTGTATTCTACCTCATGCAATATAAAGAGTGTTAAAATAAGTATGTTGTTTTTTCAGATGCTCTTTTTTGACTGTACTGTCTGCCTCTAACAATCTAGCATTAACTACCCTGAATCCTATCAATATGTTTCCAATATGTTTCAGTTCTCTATTAGTTCTTTTGTCTTTTGTACCCAACCTTATCAGGGAAAACAAAATCTGAATATTATAGTTATGATAGAATATTATAGTATTATAATTTTATCGAGGTTGATGCCCAGACAGATTTAAACTAGGTGCTCGCGCACAGTCCTTACTCCAGGAAATGATACGAAATATGCGATGCATCAATCAATAATTTGATGGATATTTACAACCAAACTAACCAATTGATTTGCCATTTTTTAATCAGCACATGTCCAGATCTATGTAATATGCAGAACAACACACTATCACATGTCCAGAACTACATTATAGCCAGAACTTCATATTCTCACATGTACAGAATTATATAATAATCAGAACTTCATAGTTAAAATAAATGGCCAATCCTGATTCTATGCATCACCAGGAAGTGTCTTTTGCAAAAGAGTTGGATTTTCCCTGCAGGTAATCCAACCCCTTGTGGACATGATATGAATGAGAAAGATAACAGACTTAGTAATATTTGCTTTCAAGTGACTCAATTCTCCAACCACCGTTCTGGCCTCTTGTGTTGCCTCCTATTTATAACACCCTAAAACAAGAGTCATTCATGATGGCTTAAGAGCTCCTGAACACTCAGATGAACATAGAAAAGAGGAATATGGGTGAAATATTAGATACACATGACAGTCATATTTTGCTCAGGGAAATGTCTTAGGTTGTCAGTAACTGACACCAGTTTTGTTCTGGTCATATTTTATTCGTGTGAGATTGAGCCTATAAACTGCAGAGACATTTTCATCCCCTTTATTTCTCCACCAAGCATGCCAATAATTATAGAACTGACTGTTCTTCAAAAATAAAAAAAACACCAACTGGTGAGTGATTGTACAACAGTTGTGTTTTCCAATGCTGTCTGTCACTTTTTTCCATTCTACGCGAGGACATGATCCAGTAGGCTTTCATGTTAAAATGAAATAAAGCCATTCCGACTCATGTATCGTGAGCATTACTAATGAACCCTCAGAGGGATTTACACACTCTTTGACAGAGTATTGATATTCAAGTCTCATTTAGCATGGCGCAGGAGATGCCATTGCTCATGCAGAGCACTGAGAACTCCTACCTGAAACAATGTTTTTTCAGTCTTAAGTCTCTAATCACAATCTGCTGAGCTACAGCTACTTGTTATTGCACATTAAAAATCATGGGCAGGGCTGAAAAAAAAACCAAGTACTGCAATGTTTGTTTTTTGAGCAGACATTTTATTATTTTTGTGCATGAAATATGTCCATTATTTAACATTTGTGCCCAGATTTCATTCCACAGATTCTAATCAACAGCATCCGACATTATATTGCATGGAAGTGATTTTTGAACATTGTCATCGGTATACAGTGAACAAATGTTTTAAAAAATGTGGATTTCTATGCAGTCCATTTCACAAACTAACTTTTTTTGATGTGGACTCACTCAGAAGTTCTGAAGATTTCTGCTTTTAACATTGCTATGTAATTATATGTTTGACTGATACACGTTCATGCTTTTCCTATTCAGATCTTCCCTATCATGATGTTTGGCCAAGGGTGTCTGTTTGTCAACTCATATTTGTACCCCAGTGAAATAGCAGAGCACTGAAAACTCATACATGCATGTTCATGCTTGTCATGTTAAGTTTATGAAACTGGAATGCAGCCCCTACAGAATCAGGGGCTGAGTCTTGATAATTAAAAAAATTAGATTTTTGTGGTAGAGTCGCCTCTTTAATGTTTAGGGAGAGAGAATGGAGGGGCAAGTCATCTTAAAAGTGTAATGAATTCAAAACAAAGGATCCAAACGCAGAGTAGAAAAAACTGAAGAATTTTTAATTATAAAGTCCACAGGTCAAAAAGAGTAATCCAAGAACAGGCCCAGGGTCAAAACCATAAAATCCACAGCAGAAAAAGTACAAATCTGAAAAGGCAAAAAGAGAAGTCGAGATGATCAGAAACAGGGTCAAAAGCACAAAACGGAAACTAGAAAAAACTGGCTCAGAATCTCACACAAGGAAAGTAAACTTCGCACTGACTTCTAGCCAGTCTGGTCAATATATAGGTCCTGCCCCTAGTATTCAGGTGATGCAGATCTATTCCTAATGGGTCTACTGGAAGTCCTGGAAGGCTGCTCAGGAATGGACCGTTCAGTGTTTGCTTGTCACTAGCAGAGAGTGAGTCAGTGCAGAAGAACAACTCAGTTCTATGTAGCTAAATACACAATCGACTTATAAACAGACATCAGGACACTAAAGCTCTGGTCAGTTATAAAAAAAAACAGTTTGTTGTGGTTTAATGAAAAATTACCAACTTGTAAACGTAGCTGTTCATGCTTTACCCACCTGTTTTCAGGTGAGAGCAGTTTGCTCCTCCCATTTCAGGCATCCTTAACTATAAATGGCTTGTAAGAGCAGACGTCCTTTTTAGCACAAATATTTTTTGGCCATAAAACCAAATTTTGGGCATAATTTCTTCAAACACTGGTTTTATAGCAACCTTGCAACTGCACTTTGCATTTTCTCACAGAAATACAGCCTAAGTTTAAAAGTATTTACCAATATCTTTAAATCAAGTCCTCAGTTAATAAAGAGAACAATTTGGTTTTCCATCCTAAGGACCCGTTAAAATGTCTGCAGTTAAGAACCATCCAATGTTGTCATTAAGTTGATCATTGGATCCGTTGCTATATGTACTGGTGTAGCCATCAGTCCTTCAATGACCTCGGTCAAGTGCCAATTTTTGTTTCAATATTTGCTCAGTGACAGTTATGGGATTTGATCTGTCACACTGGGTGTTAGGGAAAGCGTAGCAAGTTTCCATCCCTGTGGGATAAGAACAGCAGTGTGGGTGTGACTGTGTTGGGTCTGACACAGCCCCACCTCCATGCTCACCTGCTGAAGGGGCATATGTTCAGGTGATGAGGTCACTCAGCTCCCATCTGCCTGCTCTTTTGTAAGAACCAATGAGGCCGTGCTTCACTGTCCACCTCTAATCTTCCTGACCGGACTATGGTCCACTAGAATGTAAATATTCTAGTGTATTGTCGCGTATTAAAAACATACACACACACACACTTCTATTCATCTTTATGCTGTCTAAATGTTATGATGAATGGAGGAATAGAAATAGTCCATAAGTTGCTTGTAAATAATAATTGTGTTTTCAAACACTGTTATTTTGTTTAATATTACGAATATGTTGATGACAAGAACACAGGTTTGGCTCCAGATTCCTCGTTACATGCCAGACATCACAGATCAGCACCTGATTTAATTGAATGAAATACTGATTAGATAAACTATTGAATGGCATCTGTAAATACTGGGCTTCCTACAGAAGAGGTTTAGAAAGAGATTAACATTAAAACATGGTGGTAAGGGGGTAAATCGTCACTGTTGGAACAAAACCTGGTATCTTTACTTTCCGAAAGAAGGAGAAACAGCCATAATCTGTACTGAAAGTTGATGTAAAAAGATTTTTTTTAGTTTGGACCCAAAAAATTTCATTATAAAAATTACTTATGAAATAAGGGGCCACTGGTATTTTCAAATTATGTAAAAAATTAAATAAAAACACACATTAAAAATGTCCAAAAGTAAAATGACAAAGGTGTCATATACAAAACAAAACTAAGCCAAGAACAAATCAAAATACAGAATCAATTAACTAAAAAAACTAACTAAGAACATGAATCAACCACAGATCATTACTTCAAAATAAGAGTTCACTAAAATAAAACAGGAAAAACTGCCTCTAGCGGTCGCTGACCATGTCGGCTCCTTTTTCCACGGAAGTGAACAGATTTTTATGCGTGCTTAACATCAGAAGGGAGCTCTTGTCTTAAAAATGCCATTTTCCCTGATTTTTCTCAAACTTTGGTGTCTTACGCACATGTATACACACCTTTTCTACACTGTGTTAATAATAATGTACTGTCACTGTTTTCCTAGACAAAAGAGTTTAGATACGGACAAACAGTACGTTGTGTGAAAATGATGAATGAGGACACAATCCATGGATGCATTCTCAGTTTCTCCTTCCTTCCTCACCGCTACAAACCTCACATCAAAGCCCCGTAAATTTGTCTCGCACTGAAGTAATTAATTTCTGAAACAAATTTATGTGGTCGTGGATTTGATAATTGCTTCTCCTAAGATTGTGCAGACGACCTTAATGTACTGGAGGGGGACCAGTCATCACATCAATCATTTTATTCATTCACTAATTTCTCTCTGCTCATCCGCTCATTGATCCACATTTTATACCAATAACCAGAATGATTCCTCTGTGCCCGATATATTAACATTTCATTAAACTACGCTGATGTGCGGAATGTCGGCTCCTTTTTTCACGGAAGTGAACAGATTTTTATGCGTGCTTAACATCAGAAGGGAGCTCTTGAGACTTTCACAGAATAGATTTTATGTCTAAATATATGTCTATGTATTTTTATTCAATAGAATAATTTGAACTAGACGTGTACTTCAGTACTCCCCTTGTTTTATTAAGTTTTACTTTTTCATGAAATGAAATATGTAAATATATAATGATTAAACATGCTGATCAGCCATATCCTTAGAACAACCGATAGGTGAAATGACACCTGTCAAGAATTGGGATATATTAGGCAGTGTTCTTGTCAGTTCTTGAAGCTGTATTTTTGGAAGTAGGAAAAATATGCAACGTTTAAGGATCATGGACCAAATGATGGCCTGGTTTGATGAATCATATTTCCTTTTACATCTTGTGGATGGCTGGGGGGGTGTGTGTATTTCTTTCCCAGAGAAGAGATGGCATCAGGATGCATGGTGGTAAGTAGGGAAACTTGGACCCCTGCCTTTGTGTAGATGTTACTTCAACACGTGCTGCCTACACTGTTGCAGACCAAGTGCAACCTTTCATGACAATGACAGTGGCCTCATTAAGCAGGACAATATGTCCTGCCACACTGCAAACATGGTCTTGACCTCCAAATTCCCCATATCTCAATCTGACCGAGCATCTATGGGGTGTGCGGAGTAAACTAGTGGAAGCTCCACCAACTTGCAGGCTTTAAGTGCTACTAACTGGTAACTGCTGCTAACAACTTGGTGGAAGTTTCATCTGGGTACCACAGCACACCTTCAGACGTGCTGTAGAGTCCATTCCTAAATGTGTGAGAGTTGTTTTGGTGACACAATGGGGCGCAACATATTATCAGGCAGTTTTAGGTGATTTTAATGTTATGACTAATCGGTGTGTCTCATCTACTGTGAAAATGTCTGTCATAGTGTAACATTACATTTTCTTCATACTGGCCACCCTTACTTTTAGCCCACTCCGTCGTCTAAAGTCTCTGGCTTCCCTGTGAAAGTGCAGACACTGCACGCTGGTAAAGGTAATAGGACAGAAAGGCCGGGGAAGCTATGTAATCACACCTCCGCTCCGGGGGAATGGGCCCGTTAAATCAAGCTCAGGTGGCTGATAAAAGGACTGCGATCGCGTGTCGGCAGGACAGCATTTTCGGTGTAGCCAAAGGTCCAGTCGCCGGGACAGCAGCTGCGAGATTGATGAGAGCGCCGAATGGACCCTCGTTCTTCTGAGCCCTTCTCAGGGGGTCATGCTATTTCAGGCTCATCAGCTGCATGATTTCTGTATTGTATTGGAGCAGTGGAGGGGAGGGTCCGTCTTTCTGACTTCAGCTTCTGTGAGAAGGTCGTACTCCACAGCTGTCCACTATATTCATTTTGAGTTCCACAAAGCGTTTGGCCAGTAATGGTGAGAATATGTAAGTGTTCCCTGCACGCGGGTGAAGTATGACACTGCTTTATAATTAGAGCAATTTTCCCAGCTGTAAAGCCCTGAACGTATTCCTTAGCAGAGTGTAACGCAAGAGAAATGTTATGCATGTAGGTCATGTTCTCGTCTGCCTTAATCAGTAACTATATTTAATCTGCTTCACAATGTCGTTTAGCGCTCTCATGCACTAATCTATAATTCGGAGACGTAAAAGATGGAAAACGGAGGCTCCGTAGGGGTCAAGGAGTTGTTTCAACTTTACAAATTTAGGCATGGGCTCAAGCAATTACCTTATGAAGAGCGTTCTGAGAATAAACCAACTTAGACATCCCTGGTCATGTTGTTGATTGTCAAAATGAAAAGAAGATAATGGAATATTTCCCTTGGTTCCATTTCCACATATCTTAATGTATTAAAATGTACTTCCGCAGAATTCAAATGTGAAGTGTGAGAAGCTGCACCGTTCAAGTTGATTGTGTTATTTTTTGTAAGGTCTCAGCACTTATTTGACTCATTAAGCCTTAATGCGAGTCAGGTGTTGACAATTCCAGAGCACAACAAATTATTTGACTCTTCAAACCTCTCAAGCTGTGGCACCATGGGCTCATCCAAGCAGCCGACTGAACATCTGAAAGTAAAGATAATTAACTCTTACAAACCAACAGAACAAGATATCGAAACACTTCCTTCCTCTGTTTTTCACAGTCTGAAATGTCATTAGGAAATGAACCAGGTATCCAAACCAAAACCCAACACGTGCAACCACCGCGTAGTGTGGTTGCACAAACATCATCTACATCAGAAACGATCCTTCGCTGTGATCTCATCGCAAAAGTCATCGTCTGATGTGTGCAATACAGCACCAGTGGCAGAGATAAACCAGAGGCTTTCTGAAATGAAATGAAGTGGAGTGATGAAACATGAAATTAAACTCCTACAATCGCAAGATGAATGTTTGGAGAAATCATATCAAAGATCCTTTTCAAACCCTTAATCAGGAGCCTGGATCGATTACTGTATGCTTTGGGCTTGTGCAGCAGCCAGTTGTGGAGAGGGAGGGAGGAAAGGGTTCTACTAAATTTTAAGAAATCATAGAATCATGCCCCACAGTCAGCGAACAACAGAAACAGGCTGTCTTTAAAAACAAGACAGTGATCCAAAAATCAATTTGTGACTCCACAATAAAGTGGATGGGGGAGGTAAATCTTTTAATATAGTAAAACAGTAGGTTATCATCCTGTAGGTGACAATATAGTGGTACTTTAACAACAAACAATGCCTTTATTCATTGATCTAACCATACAGCAGCCTCTGAAAGGCTCGATAACATAAGACTATTGTTTCAAAATCAAATAATGAATTTATTTCACAGCCGTGCTGAAGCCAATATTAAACCTCAGTTTAGGGAATCAGAGCACCTGGAATTTATACTGCTAAATTCATGGAAAATGACAAACTAACAAAACAATAGACAATGGTGTGAATCATTAAATAAATACGAAAATGGTCAGATCATTTAGTCTGTATTTCTCTCTCTAGGTGTATTTTAAGCAGAAAGTTTTATTTACAACCTTGAAAAGCAACAGAACTGAACCGAACCAATGTGTTCTGTCTATCTCTCTTCTGCTCCAGTCTATATGGGCACAGCATTGTGCAGCCCTCTGAAAACGTCTGCATACAATTGTATGTGGATAGTCAGTACTTTTCTTCTTAATTAGTTTAATTTGATCAGTCATTAGTCATACTGCTCTGCATGTTTTGGTTGTTGGTAACAGTGGACTCTAAAACTTTCACTCACTGAAATCAGTACATTCTAATCTTATTGTTTCCTGTTCTTTGCTGCAAGAAGAATATCAAGGGCAATTCCATCATCACCAGCAGGGATGTGTAAACCTGTGGGCCGCGTGAGTGGCGGGACTCAGAGAAAACTGCCATGCTGTGTCTGTCTCGCGACCACTGAGCCGCTGCTGGAGAAACAACCAAACATGCAAATTAGGTTAACTGCCTTTGTGTGACCGCTACACCGAGAGGTTGTCAGTGCGATGCTGAATGGAGTGGAAATGAGAATTGTTGGGAAACTTTATTACTAATAGTCTATCCATTAACCCTAAGAACATGAGTGGCACAGATCCATGCTGAAAGCACAAATTGTCAAAACAAAACAAATTGTCAAATCAAAAATATGGCAAAACAAGTTTCCTTGGCTTGTATTGGTGCTTGCGATGTCAGTCATGCCGTGCTTTGTTTGGTGAAGAACCAAAGTTTTTGTAATCTAAAACATGTAATAATGAAAAACACTACTGGGATATTAAAACTGGTGACACACATTGCCCAAATGTGTTTTAGGTTTTAGAGATGAACGGAAAAAACATTTTGCTCCCATGAGATCTTTCAGAAAAATCTCTGTCCACAAATAGGTGGATAACCTGGCAGAGGGAGGGGATCCAGAGAGTGGCCGAGGGGCAACGTGGTGAGAGAAAGAGCAGCAAACTACGAGCATGTAGAAGAACATACACTGGTTTTAGACAGTTTTTATTTGCTAAAATCAGATTTTACCAACACACTCTTACCAACAAGATCACATTTCTGGAATTTTCCAATTTTGATCAGCTAAGACATGTTAAGGATTGGATGTTTGCTTCTTTACTTTTGCACTGGAGCTTTGTGACTAATAACAACCAAATAGTGGAAGTTCATGTCCCCTAATTAGCATCATGGAAACGGCTTACCTTAATCATCATTTATGTCAAACTGTGTGGAATTACGTAATGTCAAATTGACTCACTCGTGGTTCCTGACACTGTATGGTTATAAAATGCATGAAAGTAGAAACAAAACTACTACAGCCTTCTTCCAGTTTACTGTATTTGTGCATTGCTTAAACATTCTTCCCTCAAAGCCTCCAGGGACACAGCACCATTTTCCTTCCTTCATATTTTTTCCTTTTCATGAGAAGCTAGCCTGGTTAAGGTTAGTCTTCAACTTTCATTTAATCCCACATGCACTACATCAGGTCTTAAATAGAATATCTGCTGGCTTAGTTGAAACATGGCTCGGCTGCACGCATCTGAAGCCATGTCCTGAATGTTTTATAAGAACAAGGCAGTTTTACAGGAATCAATTGGAAGAGGACAGCACAAGCTAATCCTCAATGGTAACCTTGCCTCAAATGGAATTAATGGTGCATTTTAGCACCCTACAGGGCTGCGGATCAAAATGAGCAAGCTATGTCGGAAATTAAAAATATCCCTCTTATCAGCGCAAGAACTCGGAGCCAATTTCCCAACACAGGCTCCATTAATGGAACCTTTCTAATGATAGCTGTGGTGTTTTATTCGCCTGTGTCAGAGCTTCATTTACTGCTTAGACTCATTTAGACACAATTACTGGTGCTTTCTCTGAAGGAATTGCTTAGGAATTTATATTGCCCATTGAGAAAGTCCCTTTTCTGACCTCATGCTACAGAATAGGCCAAATGATTATTTTCTAGCTGAATATCAAACCACTGTTTAACTGATAGTATGACAAAGTACTCCATAGGTGTTCTACTGGAGGTATATATTCAGGTACACTATATGGACAAAGGTGTTGGGACACCTGAAAATAACACCAGCATGAACTTTAATGACATTGCATTCAAATACATACTGTAGACTTTAATAAAGATTTAGTCACCCCTTTAAAGATTCTGTGGGAATTTGTGCCCATCCATCTGTAAATATGCACTGGATTGGTCCGACTTGTTGGACCCTATCATCCACAGTGGTTCTCCTTCTCCCTCTACTCCCTCATCACTAGTGTTGGTCAAGTAACTTCAAAAATGTTATAAAATTGCTGATTACTGATTACTCCCTTTAAAAGTAATCAAATGACTAATGTGATTACATTATTTCAAAAGAAATTAGTTACATTACTAGTTAGATTATTAGTTCCTTCCCCATCCTTTAAAGAAACTCTTAAGTCAGCTCAAACACTCTTTATTATTAAGTGTTACAAACCTGCGACCACTCACAATAATGTTCTTGCCTTTAACCAAGTTGAATTTAAAGTAATGGCTAAGTAAAGATTGGATTGGTAACGCAGCTGTAACGTAAAGTTACTTGAAATTGTAACGTAATCTAATTATCAATCTTAAAATTGTAACGTGTTAAATTACTTTGTTTCTAAAAAAAGAATCAAATTACAGTAATGCGTTAGCATGTTCTGCTGTCCAAATACTTTACATAACTAAAATCTGGGTGATAAAGTAAATTGGGAAAATGCATGCAATATAAATGAAAGTCTTAATTTGAGAGCCCAGAAATTAAAGTAATTCATTGAAGTGCCCTTATTTGCCAACAGTAAGATAGCATGTTTTAAAGCAGCATGATATTTTAGTACTGTCAATCATTTAAAAATGAACTGACATCACATACTGTGATTGATTTTGATTCATTGCAATTAAAAACATGTTTTTGGCCGATGTGTCGCTTTAAATGTAATGACTGTTGTAGTAGCTGTGAACAGGAGAGGGATATTTTGTTACAGTGGCACCTTGAGAAAGTGGCTTTTGGTCAGATGATTCAATTCTGATTAATTCTTGCTAGTCCTGTGTCCTTGACCATGTTAATGAGTACAGTCCATAGCAATACATTTTCATTCAAGGTGGACTTAGTTTATGGAATTTGGCAAATGCTAGCAGGGTTTTTGAAGGTCTCACTCAGATATTTGGCTTTCATGTAGTACCGTAAAATTGAGATGAAAGACAAACTCTTTGCTCATATTTCTAAGATTTCACCAGGAAAAATCCAGTCAGAGGTTGAGCTGTAGATTAATTGCATTGTTAGTTTTTAAAGCATTGATCTTGAAATATTAATATTAAAATTTTGTGCATTAAGTTTGACAGCGCTACTTATTTTTCCTAACAGTTATTTTATCAGTGCTTTCCTGTACTTGTTATTTAAGAACACGCATAGTTCAGTGCAGGTCAATATACACTTAATTTATTCTCATTCAATGAAAGTTCTGCTCTTTATTCTGGAGTAGCCCAGCAGGTATACAAATTGTATATGGGTAATTTGAAAATAGCTCAAAAAAATACAAGCTACCTTCACCAAGCTTTTAGAAGGTTGTTTTATTTTCAGTCTCTGAACCTGACTTATGTATAAATAATTGAAACAAAGCAAGTCCTGAACCAGGTGCAGATGATCAAGCCCATGATCAGTATACTTATGGTGCTGAATGAGGAGTGGTTGGAAAATTTTTAGGTACTTTAGAGCCTGTTGCAGTAAAACATGTGTTCCCTTTTCTTTAATTAATTTGCTTATTATACCAAAGATAATACAGTTTGGCCAGAATAAAACATAGTGATTCAAAGCCAAATATAAAGAAATGTAAGACTGCATATATCTAGGGAAACAAAACACCATGAGTTTCAACAGGGGAAAAGCAAAGCTAGTCTTTCTACTGGCCTAGCAAAACTCACAGACAAATTATAGGCTGCTAAGAAAATGCGCTAACGACATGTAATTCTTCATTTGGAAGCTAAGAATTTGCCTCTGTAAGCATGTCCCTTTCCAAAAGAAGAAAAGTGGACACAGAGTGTCGAGTTGTCTGAGAAAAATGAACCAATTTCTACCTGTTCACTGAGATAAGTGGAAAGCCAGTGTGTTTAATATGCTCAAAATCCACAGCAGGGCTGTACAAGTATAATATTAGGCACCATTATCAGACCCATGAAGCTAAAAATCTACTGTATTGCAAGAGCAAAAGAGAATGGATAAAATAAACAAAGTGCTGGTGGGATTGCATACAGGCATGTGTTTTTAATCATACCCGGGATGTCTGTAATGAAACTGAACATCTAAACGTGATTGACACTCCTGATGTAATTCACATGTCTCGAATTGTCATAGGAGCTACTGCTGAAGATTGCTGACTTAAAGCAAATTGTCCTGAATTTAAGATTTGTCTGTGGTTGTGTGTTTGTGTGTGCTGTGGTTGAGAATGTGGATGAAGTCAGGAAAGGTCAGCAACGTGGGTTCAGTTTGACACATAATACGGTTTCCTCTGATTTAAAGACTATTAGTATGTGCATCACAGAAGTAGTCTGTGTATCACTGTTATCATTTCTATAGTTAAGACATTAAAACTCTTAACCATATAAAATATGCCAATATTCAATGCATTTTATTACACTGTTAGTTCTGACAAGGGGCGTAGCAGCCAATTTAAATGTGGCGGGGACAGTATGGTGATGTGACCCAAGGGTGTTCATACAGTATAATAAATTCTAAATAGAAGAACAATGGGCATTTTACAGCACCAAAGTGGCAATTTGAGGAACATAACTTACATGAACCTACAGGAAATCAATACTTTATTTTTTATAAAGTAGAAAATTATATGAAAAAGATATTTTATGATATTTACAATATTTAATTTACACTACACCTGAACAATGTTTATCTTACTACTTAACAGTTGGAAAAAGAAGTGTTAAATGAGTATACATAAAATAGAAAATGTTACCTTTTGTTCATTGGAATTAAATGCATAAGAAAACAAATTAATGTATATTTCCTTAAAATATTAGCAATTTGTTCCACAGTAGTAATGAATTAAAAGACTAAAGTAAGATATTCGTTGCAAAACAAATTTAATTTGAAAGGACAACTGGACGCGAGCAGCACGTGGGCAACAAAAGACAACAGAACCTGATAATCTGTTATGTCTCATTTACCAGGCGCTGGTTTACCCAAAGCAACAAGTAGGAAAGCATTAAACATGCACTGAATTCGGCGCAACGTGACGAGGTACACAGAACAGGTTCAGTTGTCTTTTGACGTTAAATCATAACATAGAAACGTGTGATTTGTGTCATCGCAACATTCTGTAACACATACTAACATTGTGTTTGAAAAAAGGATGTAATCGTCCTCTGCTTTTTTCTAGGGTGCATTTTACCCCAGACAGCCAATACGAACAAAAATTCACAAGAGCAACAAGATTTGATGCTCATGGCAGACGCGCTGTGATTGGCTAAATGTTAGTTCACTCAAATCTAATTAACAAATCAGAGAACACGGACGGAAATATTGGCACTAGGTCAAAAAAAGTGCGGGGGACAG
>JBBPDE010000134.1:10180269-10192844 GCA_037974605.1 Nannopetersius ansorgii
CATTCCACATAGAGCATGTGCAACCGGCAACATGAGGGTCAAGAAAAGAGACATGATTCAAAAACAGCAGGAACAAAGTCAAAAACCACAAACATGACTATCAGACAAGACTAGGGGCAAATAATAAAAACAGCTGTGTACAAGAATAATAAAATGCCTGGATAAAGACTCATCTGTAAACAGTGAAATGCAAAACTTCTCATAGATACTTTTTAGATTAAATGAATACTTTATACATTAGTGCTATGAAGTTCATAGTTACTATCCATAGCGCTCCTAGTGGCAAGGAGGGTGAACTGTGACTCGAGTTGTCACAGAGATTCCATCCAAATTATCCAGTTCTTTCGATAACTATCCAGTTATCCACAATTCTTTGTTCTAAATTTATTTCTTTGTCCTGACAAGCTATTTCTGTTTTTAGCTCCTTCTTAGGTCCGCATAAATACTTTGTTTCTTGTTAAATCTACTGGCTGCAACCAGCCTACAAAATTGTAATGCAAATTCGGCTCCATACTCCATTGCTGTAATAAAGCAAATTTTTCTCCAGCTCTCTTCCCTGAAACCAGATTGTTACATTCTTCTTTAATCTGTGACAGAAAAGAATCCAAAGATCGTAAACTGATCCCAGTTGGACTCCAAACACTTTCCCTATAAGTACGGAGATAACAAAAGCTACCGTAGCTTCCTCAGAAGAGAATGATTTGGCTGACAGAAGAGTCATGGCTCTGGTGTTCTCGGGGGCTGCCAAGCAGGAATTCAGATTTCCTGTAGCATGTTGTTAATTTTTTTTAATAATACCTCATGCATCCAACAATGCTCTTTGATGTGTATTCTGTAATGATGATATGAGAGAGATCTCAACTGCAAAAAAGGTTTAATAGAAGATCAATCTTAAGCAAATTGTAATTACATTTCATATTCCTTAAAACTTCCCGTGTAGAGTACGGGGCAACCAGCAACTTGAAAACAAGACATGATCCAGGTAAAGAACAAAGGTAAAAACTAAAAACATGAATATTATAGGCAATGATAGGTGCATGACTCAAAAAACACAAATACAGTTGGCAGAAGGAATCATCAAAAGATATTGATTCAGACTCATTACACCATTAAAGACGACTTCTCAAAGACTCTTTATTTACTTTATTTCCTTAAGTAGTGCTATGACAGGAAGTCCTTAGTTATTCTTTGTGACAATCCATAGTTCCCCTAGTGGCAAGAAGGGTGACCATCTTAAGTCATACATTGTCCTAAACCACCGTAAAACGTCTATGCCACCTTAATGAAGATCTAGATGTGGTTTAAGTGGGTTGAGAGACTGTGATTCTGTGAATCATTTCTGTATTCACAGAAATTATTTAGGTGACTATTGACATTCAGTGTTAGTAATTTTAAGTTAGTTAAACTAAAGAAGCTAAATTTATAACCGGAACATGTCTTTGTTGATCAGCTAATTCTGAGAGAAGTGGAAAATTGTGTAGACTTGATTTTTTGCCAGACCTTTATTTTAAGCTTACTCAGAGAAGCCCCTCGAACCCTTGGTTACCTCAAGCATCCCAGGGGCTTTAATAGCTCCACTTCTAAATCATAAAGGCTGATGAAAATGCTGCAGGCCTGCTGTGGGTGTCCAGGCACTGATTGGATCAATCTCAAGATGACAGAATTGAGCATTTATCTCTCAAAAACAGATTTGATTTCCTGCTTAGTTGACATATTTCATATCTTATAAGACAAATAGGTCCCAGGCCATTGCTCAGCTGAGTTCAGAAGGGAATACGTATTTTGTCATCATTCCACTTCTTGTTGTAAAAATTGGGACCTGTATTTCTGGATCATCTTTAGAGTACAACAGAGGATGTACTTTCAAAAATGTAAACTGCTGTACTTTCAAAATGTAAACTCTTTGAAATGTACCCATCTTTTTCTCATTCCTTTTTAATTAAACACCATTCTTAATTAGTGTTTGGGGTGGCCCGGTACAAAACTGATTGTTTAGATGAGCTAATAGGTCCAATAATTGTGATTATGACATCAGGAACTAGACAAATATTTGGATGTACATTGAATATGTGAGGTTATATTCCAAAAAAGTGAAATTATACCTGCTCCATCAACATCTATAGGTAAAAACCCAGCCATGAATCATGGGCCCACAAGTCTGAGCCCTTTTGCATTAACCATCTGAACACAGGCTCTGTGAGTGGTGGTGTTGTGATGATGATGATGATGATGGGGGCCATCATTCTTAACTAGCGTACGGTAATCGGGTGGAATGATCAGTGGCGTCTGGAGAATGTGATTGATGAAAACGGTGGGGCCCAGACAGCAAGCTGACATTTGCGGGCAATTACGTCTGTTAATCACAGTCTATTTATGCAGATGACTAAATTCAATCAAACTGAACCCTCTGTCTGATGGCTGACAGGACACACTCAAATCAGAAGTCGTCGAAAAGTCTAGGAGACGTAGCACATCCAGATTCGCTGAGTGATGTAACTCAAGAATGATTAAAAAAATAATAAATTTAAACATAAAATTGGATTGAATACAATATAGTGGTTTCTCAATACAGCAAAAAAATAGTTTTCTGTCCAAGTCTGATCCAAACTGAATTACATCAGGTTTTGAGTCCAAAACTGATTTAAGTCCATCAAAACTTTGATCCAAGCTGGCCCATCTTCACCCAGTGTACCGGATAAAATATGACAGAATAACACGCCGGTTATCATGCAGCCATCATTAAATCTAGACAATAATCAAGGAAGCATGAAGTGTAAATACGACCTAATTTATTCATCAAGGAATGCTTAAATGCAGACATATATTTGGAAAATGATGTCCAAACTTGACATGAGTGCCCTGTTATGTTCTGACTGATATCTCAAGTGGGAGTTACTACACACTTCTTGTTATTGTTTGTTTTAGGCTCCTTATAAATCTTTGTTATAATACATGCAGTTGTTGTATATTGTCTGCACCCATGATATACACAGTACAACATATATTGTGATGTAAGTTAATAACAGTAGCATACTGTATCACTCACTCCTAGCATAAAATTCAAAATAACTGAAGGTTACTAGTGCAATGCTTTGACCCCATATTTCAGGCATGGCAATGGATTTGATTTGATTTCATCGGTTGCATAATTGTAAAAGCCTGGCGTGTAATTCAGTTAGGCACGGCTGACTGTCTGTCTGTCTGTTTGTGAGATGGTTGGGAGAGAAGACTTACAGTCCCTGTCCAGACCAAAATACCGTCGCTACTCACCAAACGCCGTATTTCCATCTGTGCCCAGACCAGCCTCCAGTCCAAAACAGTCCTTGTAGATGTGCAAACATTCAACCCCTGGGAAATGTGGAGCCTGGACCAATTCATTATCATATTATTGAGCTCAGATATTTTGAACCAACCATAATAGGTATTGTCTCTTGGACTGCATCCATCGATTGCAAAGTATGTCAGAGGCCTCCATTGGCTGGAAGCCCAGTCTCAGTGATTTGGATCAGTTTTGATACAGATCTCTGGTCTGTTGTTGCTTGGGCTTTGAGGAAATAGCCCGCAATGCCAAGCTCCATCCTGCGTCGATAAAAATCAGTGGTTACAGCTTACTTTCAGCGAGCAGCATCTCTGCAGCAGACACCAAGCTGAACGAGTTACGACAGCAGACGCAGATGCTGAACCACAAGCAACTAATTACTCAGTTTTGTTGTCCCTTTTCAACAGGGGCGGGATAATACATTTGTAATTTGTGGAGGAACTGATCAAGCCGTTCCTCGGTGGGCCCTATTAGAGTCAGACACATGCAAGCAGGGAACTAGCACCTAACAAGCAAGCCTGGAATTACTTGCGGTTTCAGGCCTACGTCAAGGGCAAACAAAATCAGCTCCCTCACCCGCCCCATTTGCATCTCCTCTGTTCTTAAATGTCGGGTTCAATTCTGCTCCTATGTGCGCTCTATTTGTGCAATATTAACGAAATTTATTTCAAGTTGTGAGCTGCCTCCTCTCCTAGATTAGTTCTGCTTCAAACGTCATACAATCAACAGGTTAAATGGACACACACCCGCTGTGTCGTGAGTCATGATCTTTGGCCTGCGATGCGGTGCAGAGCGAACAGTCTGTTCTGTCCACATGCCTCATCCTAGCCGTGCTGTTGGGTGCCATTTCAACGTCTTTGAAATGGCATATTTTCCTCGCCGCATCTGTTCAGAGCAGAGGATGTCACGCTTAATTGTCGTTTCTAGAGATGACCCCTGAAGCGAGTGCAGAAATTTATACCGATTTCCCATCCATAAACCATAAATACCATACTTGATCAACCATATGTTTGGTGTCAGAATCATACGCACTTGTCTAAAATCATGCTGGGTTGTTAGCACAATCAGATGCAAAGGTTTCAGTCAAGTTCAAATTTTTATTGTCATTTGATTTGGAAATAACATAGTGGAAAAATAAAACAAAATGTAAAATGTGCCACATTATATCAAATATAAAAAAATACAAAATATTATAAACCTTCCAAATTATATAAAATGTAATACTTTTGCAAGGGACCAATTTTTTTTAGCTTTCTTCCAGTTTGTTAAACTCATTGTCATCATGAAATTAAGAAAACTTTTAATGGGAATGTCAAGAGTTGCATGCAACTGTTTCTGATGCTGGACAAAAATGGACAAAAACACGTGGCATAGCTAAAACTGCAGTAGCATCTGTGAGTACAGTGAGTAAAGCTGCATGTAGGACTGCGTGGTATGGCACTTACAAAACTTCCCAATGCTTCGACATTTGTGTGATACGAGTTGTGTAACATCTTGAAAATGCAATCGAAACATGAACGGAATGATTTTTATTCAGCATTTCACACACTGCGCTGCAGTGAATTCAGATCAGGCTTAATGTAACATGTAAGGGTCTAAATCATGTTAAGTCAAACTGGGTGATCTCAGTTTCAGAAGATACCATGTACCTCCCAGTCCATCTGGTTCATAAATGGAAATTTAGGTATGAAAGCAGCCTGATTTATACAGAAGTACTGTATGGATGCAGCTAAATAAACATAGACAGCTACACATATATAACACGTATGTATAGCTGTCTATGTTTGTTTAGCTCCATCCATACAGTACTTCTGTATAAACTGATTTTTTTTTTATTGAGGCACCATACAGTGCAGCCACTTACACACATCTGTGTTAAAGGCACAGTAACAGCCTGTTTAATTTAAAGAATAAAGAGAGGTTGGGAAATGGTAATGAATAAAAACACAAACATAATAAGTGGATATAAATGACATATGGTCTCTTGATAGCATCCTTTACATGCTGAGAAAAGCATATTGCAACAGTTTATCAGGATAAAGATAAGTATTGTCTGCCTCTGGCAGTAAACAGTGTGTGATTACTGATTCAGATTCAGTTATAAAACTGTGTCTATACAATTGTTTTAGACAAATAATGTCTGATGTGTGATGATTTAGACACAGTACTAACTGGTGAGAACAGACTTGCATTATTTATGAGCTGCATTCGTCTCACAGCTCCAGTGCAAAAGAACCAAACTTCAGACACTGTCTTGGATGATCAACTATGTTTGGGATGAGGGAGATTTCTTCTATAAATTAGATTTTTGGCTTAATTATCATGGTACATATTTGTTCTGAATGACAGAGTTTTGTATATTGTATACATACTGTATTGTGGTGTCTTTCAGCACATTAAACTTCCAGAGAAGTTTAATTTTATTGCTTCAGCATACCAAGACATTTTGGACCACTCCATGCTTCCAACTTCGTGGACACAGTTTGGGGAAGAACCTTTTCTTTTCCAGCATGACTGTACCCCAGTGATGCAAAGCAAGCTCCATAAAAACATGGTTGTAGTTTTGTATGGAAGAACTTGACTGTCTTGCACAGATCCCTGATCTCAACCCCATCCAACACCTTTGGGACGAACTGGAACGGAGATTAAGAGCCAGACCTTCTTGTCCTAAATGCTCCACAGAATGAATGGATACAAATTCCCACAGAAACTGCAAAATCTTGTGGAAAGCCTTTAAAGAAGAGTGGAACCTGTTATAGCTGCAAAGGGGGACAAACCCCATATTAAAATGTAGATGTTTGAATGCAATGTCATTCAAGTCCTTGTTGGTCAGGCTTCCTAATAATTTAGATGATGTAGTGTTTATTCCACACGTATCATTTTGCCTTGAAATGGGCACTGTTTTCTTTCTACGAAAGTGCCAGTGAGCTGTTGTGCTCGTCTCATCTGTATTTAGCACACGCTGATTGTCACTACATCTGCTCACTCCATAAATAGCTGCAGAGGCGTTCACTGGGGAGCCTCGCGTTTGTATATGTGCTCCACTGACTTACTTCTGAGCACATAAACATCCCACTGCTGCCCTGTCTCTCGTACTGTAGCATTCAGGAGTGGGTCCATCTGGGGGCTTCAAATAGCCTGCTGCTGACACGCCTCATATGCAACTACAACTCAATCTCAGCACTGCAGATCACACACTTTAATGCTTTCTTTGATGAAAGCATGATTTGTTTTCATCTTTGTACACTGAAAGTATTTACCACATCCCTTCAAGATGGTGTTTCATGCTCTTCCTTCAAAGATCAACTTAAAAATTCCTTTCATTCTCCTCCATACCCCTGTTGCTGCTAATGTTGTTTTTGTGTGCAGTGCTTTGTAATATTATAATATTAAACACACACACATATATCCATCCATTCATTCATCTTATTACCCCTTTGTCCCGCACTCTGGGTCGGGGGTGGCGGTGGTGCTGGATAGTTATTATTATTATTATTATTATTATTATTATTATTATTATTATTATTATTATTATTATTGTTATTGTTATTGTTATTATTATTATTATTATTATTATTTACAATTCCAGACATGTATTTGTGGTTGTTTTGGTGAATGAAGGTATTCAAAATAACAATAATTAGACACGTTTATAATAATATGGACAATATAATCATGGTACTAGTATTGGTCACTCTTTATTTGAGTGGTCCCGGTGGATTATCTACAGATAATTATATTATTTAACAAACTTATCTGATTATATAAAGCATTAGGCTTGAAGTTAAGATTAGGGTTAGTGTTAGATGTAATAGAATCTTCTACATTCACATTAATGTTCTGTTGCATTAAACAGATATTTAGTGAAATTTTAGTTAATCTAAAAAAAAAAAGTTAAATCTATTTTAGTTAAACATGATAGACATCTGTGGTAACCAGGTATCTCTAAAACAGAGTGTTGCTCTAGTATTTTGTTCATATGATGCAGTATCGACAAGCCATAATCAAAAATGAAGAATGGAAAGCATTTCTACAAAAAGCTAGCTATATGGCTTATTTTCCCTAAGCGTTGTTTGTTTTAAATACATGCAACTGGATCCAGAGCAGTAGTCTAGACCACCTTGACGCCAAGACTAGTACAAGACCACCTTGACCTCCAAGACTAGTCCAAGACCAGAACTAATCAAATTCAAGCTAAGACCAAAGGCTTGAGCTCCTCAACATCGTCTCCAAGACATTCTGAGAAAATTAAAAAAACATTTCAAGTTTAGATCTTGGGTTATGGTACTGGGGTCTTATCACTGAAAGACTGAAGCAGAATAATCAGTAGAAAAAGCAGGTAAATAAATTAATATACGTGCATACTTACATTTACATTGAATCTATCTGTCTGTCCCCCCCCCCCCCCCACACACACACACACACACATGCAAACACAAGCAATGACTGGAATAATTTGGAATGCCTTTTTCAAAAGCTGCAGTGTTGCCCGAAAAATACATATATGATCAAGGCAGGAAAAATCTGAAGGGAGAAAAAAACCTGTCATAGCAAACACAGACAGCTTCCAGAAGGCAGGTGCAATCTCCTGTTTGCAGGAGAGTTCAAATGCGTAATTATAACAGTTTCACTGCATGATGCAAACTTCTCATCAGGATCAGGGGAAAGGCTGGATTACACTGCGTGGAAAGGTGCAGCCACGTGCCTGAAAATCTCTGAAGCAAAGTTTTGTAGCGGCATGGGGACAAACTACCCCAAAGCTTTGTGGGTGCACTACTTTGTATGCAGAAAGTACAGGAAACAGCGTCAGCTTCTGGAAACGGCTCGTCCATCTTTTTTGATAATCAAGATGAGTGGAGTGCCAAAACCTTGTCTGTCCACAGAAAATACAGTGTGATTTACTGTGCTATAAAAATCACCACAAAACCAACAAGATGAATAGGGAAAACACTGGCGTCTTTTGATTTAAAGAAACCAGCCTTTTGTATCATATTACTCACTTCATAAGTTTGCTTTCATGAGTGCTACAAAACGGGCCATTGAAGTGTGAAGTGTAGTCCTATGCATTTGTGTGAATGATTGAAACGGTGTGTTGCCCAAATGAAAATATCCAGTTAAGCAACGGCCCATTGAGAAATCACATTATTAACAGAGAAAAGTAGATTATGTGACAGAAATAGCCTTTGATCCTTAAGGGTTTACATGCTTTTTAAATAAACATCAATTAAAATGCATCTTCCTGATGAATCAGCAGTGATTAGTAACCATTTTGCATGATAACCCATATTTTGAATTTTCCCACTGGCCTCCATGCCAGCAAGAAACCTGGTAGAACCTTTTGTGAAATAATTAGTAGTGACATCCACAATTCAGTAAAGAATGTGTTCTACTTTGTGTGAAGCCTTTCAGCACAACCAAAAGTGAAAAATGTTCCTGTTCTCTTCGGTGAGATGGTGCTAATGCATTTGGTCCAGTGGAGTTTGGTGCATCCGCAGCCAAATATAAACTTTTATACTCCTTTAACTTAACTTTATGTTTATGAATCCCAGTGCTTGTGTTAATTTACATGAATGTGTAAAAAGTACCATTATCTCCAACTTGTTATAATAAGGAAATAAAGTCACATTAGTAATTCAAATTCACTGCTAGAGGATGCTACAGAAATTTGATTGTATTGCCCCTTCATGGAGTTGCGCTTTTGGATTTAATTTCAAGTTTGGCAAGTGTTTGTTAAATGACTGTTTAGGATGAAGTTGTTTAAGCCTTTCAGACTCCAGCTGGCTTGCTGTAGTCAACTCTGAAATAAACAGGGTCCATTTTATATTAACAATATAAAGCATAAAATATTTTGGAATTTGTTAAACAGGGACAGCTCGGTAATTGTTCATGTGGAGCAAAATATACTCCACTGGCTTTCAGTACATGAGTATAGCTGCAATGTATGGATCCAGTCCATGTTGTACTGATCTGCAGTGAGGGCCTGCTTTTGACAGATGGCAGAAACCCATGAATATATTCCCACACGGAATTGAAACCCTCGTTGGCTGATTTAAAATGACAAACAGCATCCACTGTTCTAAGAAGGCTTTTCACTAGTTGTTGGAATATTGCTATGAGGATTTGACTGTATTCATACACAAGAGCGTTAGTCAAATACTGGTGTTGGATGATTGTTTCTGCTCTCTAGCTCAAACCAAATGTGTTGGATGGAGCTCCATCCCTACAGAGAGAGCAGTTCCATTGCCCATTTATGAAGGGCTGTAAGATGGCTAGCAAAAATTGTGCAACAAAAGATAAAACATAAAGTGGCCAGTGAGGGTAGAGCCTTAGTTCAGATGCACTACATTGCTTCTTTAAGATGAACTACCAGTAGTAGATTTGCTATTTGTCTTATAAAGCTTTTCGTTTATTTTAACTGTGAACAAAGTCATTCATAGTCATCTTTAATGGTTCAGATCAAATCACTATAAATAATTTTATTTCTGTTAAAAGAGAATTACTGCAACCTCTTTACCACAGTAATTCATACTGGTTTCATCTGAAATAGTTCAGACCAAACCACTATGAATGATCTGAAATGGTTAATTAAAGGGATTCAGATTTCTTTACAGTGGTGGTGAATGGAACCCAGAGGTCATGGCATCTACAATGCCAGTATAACCAGTTTATTTACTATCCAAAAATGACCAGCAAACCTACATGTTTCAGGCTTTCTTGTTTTTCTACATGTACCTTTCTGATTAGTGCACTTTTTAGGCTTCTCAAAACCATTATAAACTATTGCGTCATCACGATTTGATATTCTAAAGATGTTTTGAAGAAAACTGTAAGTTTGAGGAAGTTTACTTTATTTGACTCCAGGGTGACAAATGTCCACAGAAACCACACAAGAAAAAATTACACAAGCAAATGAATCCCTAATGCTGGACAAAAGACAAGGCAGAAAACAGAAAAAAAAACAGTTGAGACACAAAACTACATGGAGGAGTTCCAGACACACCACAGGTGAGGAGCATGTGTATGCAGAGCTATGGAGAAGCTAGTGAGCCAGAACAGAGACAGGAAAACAAAACAGCAGAGAGACAAGAGGGCTGATATTAGGGAGAAAAAAAACAATAAAAACACATGTCTGAGGAAACAAATGGGGAAGGAAACCAAGACAGGGCAGGAATGTTAATATTTGACTCCATAGCTGGAAGCCAGAATAACTGTGTTGTATGTGTGGCTGGGCAGGGGTGATGATTGGTGTTGGCTGTTTGCAGATTTTGGTGTTCAAACAGTACTAATGCCAGGTTTGTATTGTTTGAACAGATGGCATAATTAATAGAATGTTCATTCTCAAAGTTTTTGCATTGTCACGATTTTTCGGTGCATTGTTAGACCCCTATCATACTGGTGATTACTTTCTGTGAGGAAGCATTTCACATCAGACCTCACTAAATGACTTTGTTTACATCCTAATAATTGACTTTGAATTTAACTCCCTCCTGAAAACACTTACTTTCCTTGTTTTGATATTACCGCCTCCTTTTTCCACTTAATGTTCTACTTTCCTTATGGCGGGTACTGTGATGTTTTTCAATAAAATATGTTCCCCGTAAGACCGCAGGCTAATTTTGTTTCATTGCACTTTTAATAATGAGGTTTCCTATTGTAGAAAAAATAGAAAAAGACCCCTGAAAGGTAGAGTTATAGATATTTTTCTAGTGGGTTGTTTTTTGCTTGGTGTTTCGTTGCAGGTAACGTTAGTTTACCTTGGACAGATGCAGGGTCTGGAAACGATGTCTTGGCCTTCTTCGGAGTTTATCCCTGAGGTGCTTTGTTTTAATGTCATGTGTGGAACAGATGCAATGAAAATGTGTGTGATTTTGGAAAATTTATTATTCATATACAGGAGCAGAGAGCTGCTTTTGCTAAGATAATTGAGCATTCAGAATAATGCGAGCAGCAACTTCAAGGGCCAGCCAATTGGACTGCTTTGTTGAAGTTGATGTATGCAGTATGTGTGTCTGTACATGTGTGTGTGTGTATCTTCACTTGAGCGTAATTTGCATGTGAAAATGTGCCGTAGAAACTGTGTGAAATTAAACCCTCAGTTGTGCTCCATACTGGAGAATTCTGCTCCTTTGATCCTTCCCCTCCTCGTTTTTCATGCTCTGCTTTCA
The DNA here is from genome assembly GCA_037974605.1 of Nannopetersius ansorgii. NCBI lineage: Eukaryota > Metazoa > Chordata > Actinopteri > Characiformes > Alestidae > Nannopetersius > Nannopetersius ansorgii. The sequence continues at coordinate 10,191,754 of JBBPDE010000134.1, forward strand.
GACTTTATAATCAAGGCTTCGACCGTGGACACTCTGCTTCACATTTTCTAAAAGGTATGAGTTGACTTCATCGATAGCACCGAAAACACCAGACTTGACTGTGTGATTCACTGCCAGCTGTGACGGCTGATGGCTGTGTTTTTACAAGGATGAATCATCACGAACTGTGACGATCGATACATTTGCATGCTGTGTTTGAATCATGTCCGTGTGAGCCTTCATGACCAAATTAGACGCTTCAGTGGGACAGAAAAAGTAATGTAGAGTTGCGTGGTATCTTTCATTCCATCAGTGTATCTTCACACAGCGCTGTGCATAATTATAAGCTGGAATATTGCAGAGTTCTGTTTACCTCAGAAGTCGGAAATTTGAGTTGACTGTACTCCAGTACGACAAGTTGGAAAGCCAGGTTCTAGCCTGGTTTGCCAATGCTGGCCAATGTTAGTAATACCAGTTGATAGCAACAGATTATATGGCATGTACAAACATTGTAGCAACATGTCCACAGATAGAAGTAAGAGTGTACACTTATTTTTTATCTCATTAAATTAGTCATCACACAGTAAAGTGACCATTCTGTCATATGTGAACACATCGCAGCACACAGTGTGAACAGCACAAAATTCTTCCTCTATATTTAACCGCTTCACCAAGTCAAGCAGCGGGCAGTCAGGAACACAGCGCCCGGAGAGCAGTGTGTGGGGACGGTACCTTGCTCAAGGATTCCTCAGTGGTGCTACTAGCAGTCCTGTTTTCAGGTTGTGGGTTTGAACATCTCTGATTTTGGAACATCTCTTATTTTGAGATCAAGATTATGAAGGTTTGCTGGCTTTAGTCAGACAGTCAGGAACACAGTGCCCGGGGAGCAGTGTGTGGGGACGGTACCTTGCTCAGGGAATCTCCCTAACCATTAGCCTACCAGCTGCCCCATAGTCTCCAAACATGTGAAAACTGTGATTTATTTTCAATTCATCAGTCAATAAATGTCAAAACATATTCAAAACAAGTGGAAGATGGAGGTAGCTCAGTGGATACTTGCCTCCAGACCAAAAGGTCATGGGTTTGAATCCGTGAGCTCCGTAAACTCAAAA
>JBBPDE010000134.1:10195104-10205455 GCA_037974605.1 Nannopetersius ansorgii
TGGAGGTAGCTCAGTGGATACTTGCCTCCAGACCAAAAGGTCATGGGTTTGAATCCGTGAGCTCCGTAAACTCAAAATGTCGTATAGCGAGACCCTTGTAATTCGAGGAACCCCTGTATTTGTTTTTTTTATGTTTGTTTGTTTGTTATGTACCATTCATTTTCTGTAACCGCTTAATCCTTTCTAGGGTCGCAATGCTTATGCACCTATTTAGTTTAATTTACTTTGTTATGTATATAAAACAAATATATAGATATTATTTATATATGATAATTTATTCGCAATGTACTGGTTGGGATTCCTTTGGAAAGGACAGTGAAGTGCCGAGGAGCTGAATACCAGACAGCATCAGTGATGGCACTATTGAAGAAATGTTTTTGTTGTTTTGTAGCACTTTGTGTTACATTGTCTTCACATGAAATGCCACATACTACACTACAGGTTTGACTGTGGCTGACTCGTGCTCTGCTGAAACAAGTGTAGATGAGTAAAACATGTCGGAGGGGTCTAGGTAGAGTGGCTGGCATCTGTTCTATGATGCTTAGTACTGTAGCATTTAAACTTAGTCAGAATTAGTTTAGTTATAGCCAGGGTTCCAGCAAACAAATGCTAAGCATGGTTTAGAGGATTAACACTTATATCTGAGAGTGCAAAATTGGCATTGAACTATGTGCCAGAATCCACATTCAATCACCCACATTCATTGTATCAAGGTATTTCCTGGTCCAGAGTTTTACCTCCATTTATCAGCTCACATATTGGTGGACTCCCAAATGTCCAATCCATCAGAAATCCATATCATTTGAATCATAATCATAAAGAAGTAAAAACCTTTGTAGCACCTTTCTTATGTCTACTCTTGCTGTTCATTTTATCAGAAAATCCTAAAATGTCAATGTTCCTGGGCTTACCTGGGTTTGCTCACTGTAGCCCATCTGTTGCTTCACAGTTTGTCAAATCCCTCTACCCCAACTATCATAGGAACAGGACCACCACAGGACCACTAGATATAATTTGGCTGCACCATTTGCAGCACAGCAGTGAAACTGACACTGTAATAGCATGGTAGGATTCGTGTGCTGCTGGCATGAGTGTATCAGGCACAGTAGTGTTGGTGCGTTTTAGGCTCCCCTGTGTCGCTACTGGGTTGAGAACAGTCACCCAACCAAAAATATCCAGCCAACAATATCCAAGGGCCATGTACATGCCAGCAGTGAATGATAAACAATCACAGTGACATTTGGAATTCTATTCAAGTCTTTCAGTAATTTACTAACGGGCTGTAATGATGACAATTTAACTGTGGGACATCAGTCTTTGAAGGTTATTGCATAATTTGAACCATTATATCAACCATTAGAGTCAAATCTTTCGATCAGGTCGGTCATTAGGACTTTTGGGAAGACTGTCACTGAATGCAGATTTAAAAAAGTGTGTGAGAGAATGTGTCAGATCCAGAACACTTAAGGCTTGTGTCAGTTTTAGAGGACAACACACCAGAGACCAGTCCACCTTCCAGCCGGCAAATACCCTGCCTTTAAGATCCAGAAGTCCTCGTGTTCAAATCAATTACCCTGCTATTGTTAATATCCTGGAGATTTTTCATCTAAGTGAAATGGCATTACAAGAGACACCAAATTAGATTTTTGCCCCTCATCTGCCGACCACAGTACTCCGGTACCAGCCGTTCCTATGGTAACTTTGAACAGAGTGATGAGCTCATGGCACGGGGCGGGAGGGATTGGGGGGTTGAGGTTGAATATGGAATATCATCTGATCTCAACACTTTGACGTGAGGAAATGCCAACTGTTATCAGGCCCTTAAGGAAATTAACGTCCAAATTGAATAATACGCATCAGCCGTGGGCTGAAAGATCTAAATGGCAAGGACGGGCCATGTTGACATTCTTCTGTTAATTGAGGGCAGGACAGAATGTCACCCTCTCATGTTGCTGATAGACTCTCATTAAAAACACTGATAATCAGTGAGGCTGTGGCCCAAGCTTGAACATATCTGATCTCCAGTCTGTTTTCTTTCTAGTCTAGATTTTCTTATGATTTGTCCTTCATTTTTTCAGTGTCTTTTCAGGTGTGCATTTGTATGCAATTAGGTGCTCTCCTCAAGGTTGCAGAGGTGCTAAGAATCCACGAAACACCGGGTGACCCATTTCTTCAATTTTCTTCACATTATTCTTCAACTTACACATTATTCATTGGTTAGTGGGTTTTTTCCTTCATGCAAATAGGCCCGTTGAGTGTCTCACATTGGACAGATAGCACATCGTCCACAATACAACATAGAGTAAAAAATTCTACAATTGTGTTGTATGTGTAGCATCCTGCTTCAATAAAGGCATATATATCTATCTATCTATGGAACAACATGTTTCTAAATGCAAAACAGGACCCTGAGAGAGCAGGTGCGTGGATGAAAAGGACTTGAAATTTATGAGGTCACAGAAAAATAAGGAATGATTGATTTCTTCGCTGGTTGTTATTCAGCTGAAGCAGAATTTCACTGACCGCTGCTTCCACAAAGTTAACTGTTGTGCTAGCTTGAATGTAGCTTTAAAAATGTCCCTGAGAGCTTAACCATTACAACCATTGTTATAAAACAAGTGTGCCAATAGCTCACCTTGATGTGTGAAAAAGCATGTGTCCGTGACAAAGAAACAGCTTGAGACCGCAGCCTCCAAAATAGATTTTCTAGACGCGCAGGGGAAGTTAGCAGACCTTCGTTGAGGGGTCGTCATGGTGACATCAGGCACTGTGCTAAATTGTTTTGGCCTTTTCCCCTGTCTCCAAGGCACATTTACAAAGCGCTTTGCTCCTCGCTACCATGTCCTGCCTGCTCTTACCTCCACTGTGTTTTTCCACCACTATTCTCAAGATTTCTAAAGACCCAGTGGCTAGCTTTTGTTGTGCTAATGCTAATTAAAGCTCTTAGCAAATAAAGCAGCACAGGCCGAGTGTTGCTAACACTTCCATTCTGTTTTTAGCTTGATATACATGGAGGTAATTTTTTCCTCTGGTAGCCTCCTAATGGTCTTTTTAGTCTTTCATAATACATTCATAAAAGCCCTCCCGAAAATGTAGCAACCTGGCCATTCATACAGGGTTTTTTGCAGTAAAAACTAACACTTTCTGCTGGTGATTATAGCCACTTCTGATACTTGAAGTTAGTTTTTTTGTGTGTAATTCCATGTGTAAATCTGATTCCTCACAGGCGATGCACAGTCTGTTATTTCTCTTTATTCATTCTGTCTGGTGGAAGATTAGAATGACATGCTAATACAAACTGCAGCACCACAAATAGGCTCAATATTATTTTATGCCTTGCCTGCCACATTTTTGTGAAACTCCCCACATAGACAATACAGCGTTTGCAAATGATTTATAATATCAAGATTTGTGACGTTGTGTCAAAAGCATTTAACTGTGTTGTGTGAAAAAATTGGCTTTGTTTTAAATTAATGCCTGTGAGATTAGCTTTCACTTCAAATGGAGCAAAAAAAGCAAATTTCTATTAGCGCAGCCCAAAGGACATGCTAGCAGAAGCGTGTCTAATATATGCTGATGGCAGGTCGCAGGGGATGAGCGAGGACCTTGAATGGGGACCTCTAATTTGAAACTGAAATTCACATTGTCAGCTGGTGCATATTATTTATTTCCCCTCATAGTTTCAAATGGTAAGCCACGTTGTTTCTGTTCGAGAGTGATTTCGAATTTTTTGGAATATCTAGGTTTATGTCCCCAGGTGTAAAATCCCATTAAACCTTAAAGCCTGAACACACAGCTCCACATTGTTCCGTGTGAATTATCGGACCGCTGCACATGCTGCCTATACTGCCCATACTGGCACGTGGGCTATGTGGATGTATTACAGCTGGCTGTCTAGTGTGGAAGGCTGACATGTGCACTGAAGCTTCATCCCGTAAATTTCATCCAGCCTCCACTTTATGCAGGTGTGGATTGATGAGCCGAATTAGTCAAATTAAGCTCATGCTCATTGCTGTTTGCACTATATGGCTGTGAAATTTATCGTTCTTCGCACTGTACTTCACTGATTTTGACCTAAAATTTGAAACATAAAAATCCCTTAGGCTGCGCTAAAAATTATGCTGTCCTGAATTGATTTGCTCTTTTGTTTTCACCTTTATTGTGAGTGTGGACCTAGCGAACCTCAGAACGAGAGCTGCAGCATGCCACATGAAAATCTGTTTGAGGGAGAAAGAAAAAAGTAAAGGGAAATGCAAGAGCAGGGAAATTGTAGGGTATAATTTTTGAAAAATACTGTATGTGATGTGAAAATATTGCTTTTTTCCTGATTGAAATCATCATTTTGATTAAGTACTACTCGCTTTTCCTGTTTCAAGATGTCAGAAAAAAATTAAATATTGTGATAGATTGAGTCTCATGAAAACCTCTTGAAAAATATATTATATTTTTGACATGTTTCCAATTTCTACACCAAATGACTTTTTATTAATTACTGGATCATGATGTACTTCTGAGGGTACATTTATAATGTTTGCGATTTAGTGGAATAAAATGTACCAGGGCAGTGCTGTTTCCTCTGACAGTGTGGGTGATGTAGAATTAAGTTAGGATATCACACTAAGTGTTTGAAAGGTCAGTTATGCTCATGTGTAGGAATTTTAAGGTCTTGCAATGATTTTAATAAAGAAAATCAGTAAAATGAGTTTCTGTACTGTCAATGGGCACAGGCTTTATTAGAAAGAATATTGCAATATGTATCAGTATAATGCCAATGTGTTGTTTCAACACTAAACTATTGCCCTACCTTTTTAATAGCCCAATTGATAAGTATCTGAATTTGAGAATAGTTTACCCTGACACATTTTTATAATATGAAATATCACAATGTGACTTTTTCACAATATCGTTCAGTCCTAATACACAATCTTAAGCTTCAACATGTTCATTATGTCATTACTGTTTATTAGTTTTTTGGGGTGATCAAATAAAATTGTGTCCATATGGTAACCAAAGCTTATCTAAAATAGAAGCCAAAAATACCAAGCTTTTGATGGAAGTGGGTCATAATTCATGAAAAGCAAAACAGCTCTAGGCATGAAAGAAAGGGAGAAGATCTAAGAGCCACATTTGCTCAGCCCGGCAGCCAATGTTCAGGATTTTTCTCCACGCAGCCATTACTGTGGCGATAGAAGCTATGGGTTTGGAAAGTAGAGGGTTAGCTCTCCACACTTTGGCCCTGTGGGGACTGAGGGACTTGGCATACACACATGAGCTCTACAGCAACGCACAGTGAAGCAGGAAGGCCTACATTGTCTACTGTATTTTTAGATTCTCGGTTAAAATTCCAATTGGTGGAGGTTAAAATATACACAGAGCTTTTTTTCCTCCTAAGGTCTTTCTAAGTGCAGCAATAAAACATACTGTCATTTTATAGGGCCACCTACCTTTCATTTATACTCATGTTATCAATCACTAAAAAAAGAGCACTTTATAGGTTTACAGTTACTGACCGTGGCCTATTTGCTGCTGCATTTGTTGTTTTTATTCAAGTATAATAAAAAGTGTGTTAGTACTCCCAGATAATAATTAATAGGACACTGAATTGAAACTGTCACAGACTCCGGCGGCACAGTATGCGATGAACATGTCTTTTTAACAGGATTATGGTGTCCTGGTCTCTGTTCGGACCCCACGGTTCTAAAGAACAAGCTACTTTGTGAACATAATCCAATTTATAATTTTCATAGCTTTCAAGTCAGAAATAGGATTTTTTTTTCTAGTCTCCTCCTTCTTCCCCCTAGTCCTCTCCTTACACACTCCCAGCATGTATAACAATCACTGTGTGTAATGTATCTGTAATGTTATTGTTTCACTGTAGTGTTGGATGGTGTTTTGTTAATAATATGTGGATGCCCATGTATGTCTTGTGCTACAGACTTTAACCTACAGCCCAGCAAATTCCACTGGCCTGACATATGGCTTAAACAACCTACAGTATGTGAAATATTATTTTTTTGTGATTTATATCCATTGTTTTGTTAACAACACCATTAAAAACATCCGTAATGTTTATATAGTAAATTGACCAGGATTGCCCAAAATCTTTGCATATGACTGTAATGACAGGTGTTTCTGATAAAATGCCCATGATTGTATCAGTACTTTACTGATAATTTAGTTACAGCATCCAGTGTTGGTTGAATAATGTTCTTGCACATGCATCACATATTTGGAATGAGGAGTCTGCATTTGTGCCTGATCTCCATGGTGTATGTCCACCATTTGCATCCTTAAAAAGTAACTAATGCCATGTCTCTTTGGTTTTGTTGCTTTGAAAGGTGCATGGATTTCATCTGTAATAGATTCTTTCATCATACATTGCTGGAAGTCTCTGGAACTTTGCCAGTTTTCTTAGCACTGTCTAACAAGCACCGTGTGATGGTCGCACTGCCTTGAAGTTCTTTCAGGCTTTTTAAGCTTCGTCTTTGCAGCCCTTTTTGGAAGACCTTCTTTCCTTATGAAAGTAGAAGGAAAAAAACTTTGAGTATTCTTTAAGTATAACACAGCACCGTGCTGTATTACAATAAGTGGCACAATCAAGTGTGTCTGGCCAAATCTTTTTCTCTCCCGTTCGGTGCCTTGTTTCTGCATAATTTATTCACTCCCGGTGCGTACTCATACCTTCGGAAGAGCTGAAATGGGTCCAAGTTTCCACAGTAATGCACATTTGGATGGAGAAATTCTGTAATTAAGGTAGAAAAATTGGAGCTTCACAACTATACAAGCGTACTGGGTATAATTTATGTCCCATTCTCTTATGATATGAATATCTTAGACACATTTACTGAGGAAAAATATGTCCACATGGTTTACCTAAGCTCAAACAAATAACATTGGAAAACACTGCGCCACTTCCCTGTGCCTGAATCACTGCTTGTAAGTCAGTATTACTAAAATATAAGACCTATCTCAATCCATTCATACATTGTCCTCTCCTTCTTTATACCGCTGCCTTACTTTTTCAGTTTCTTTCCGCACACATTGGAATGAAGTCAAATAAAACAAGTGACTGGAGAAACAAGAAGGGAAAACAAGAGGGAAGCTCGAAGGCAGCTAATTAATAATGCCACACTACATGTACCACGGGCTGATGTTTTAAACAGGGGTGAATGGAAGTTTTGAAGGTTTGCATTATTAATTACACAGCTTGTTAAATTCTACACACAGTTAAAAGCGGCGGCGAAATGGAGAACAGTTTGGTCTCCTGCGTTGAGAAGCGCACCTCAGGCATCAATCCTGGTGGGCCTCTTTGATTTGTTTATTTTCTGGCCACCCACCGCAGAGTGCAGTATACAAAATTACTGTTTTTAGCAAGCAACAGCTGGACACAGCGGGGAAGCCAGGAATGGTGCAAACAAAGTGCATTCAACTGCACTCAGGCATACCGCCTTGCACAGAAAAAACAGGGCAGGTATAGACTTGCAAATAATTGGCATCCAATATGAGGATTAATTCAGAGTTACAGCCTAGCAAGGGAGTTTTGGAGGCTTGGAAAAATTAAATTTATTTATTATCTACAAATTGTCACAAAGCAGCTTTCTAGGAAAGCAGTGTAACCTCCTAATTGTTGCTGTCAAAGTAGACAGGAAAAACTCCCAAAGAGCATAAAGACACAAAAAATGAGAACTGTCCATTTTCTGGGCCACACTTAAGGTATAACTAGGGCAAGTTTACAAGGACGATTAAACAGAGGTACTGGGATTGTACAGAGGGAAAATCAGGGAAATACACTGGTGACTACATGTGTCAAAAAATTTGAATACACTGTTTTAAATGGAGACCTTCACACAACTGCAGATCAATGACTACTAGCACAGCTCAATGTCACCGAAGATCTAGTGGACTATTGAGAACATGCAGAATATGTGCAGCTCTAGATACTACATCGATACAGAAGGAATAAGTCAATATGGGTGTAAGTCGTGGATACAGCTTTCACAAGCAGGTTAGAATGCAAAAACATTAATGGCTCCACAACCTGGCTTTGTGAGTACAACATTATGCTATTGTTTGACATTTCCTCCATTTTTAAAATATTTTTTGTAGATAATAATCCAAACCAGAGTACAGCATTCCAGGAGCAGATACTCTATCATTTTGTGATTTTGTTTATATGAGCATTTGTGGCCATTTTCAAATATTGATTAAGCACTGAAAAGGCCACATCTGAAAGGGTCAGACATCAGAGGTGCTCTAATATAAGTAGTCTGCTATGGGTGAAGGTCAGAGCCATGTCTGAAAAACAAATAAACAAAAAGATGAAGGGAGACCTCAAAGCAGGAAGCTGGATTGTGGCTAGACATGCAGCAGACACCCCCTGCCGAGAGCTGGCATGGTCAGTAAGAGCTCTAAACTGCTGACCCATAAGAATCTCTCAATGCTGGAGTTCCAGGCCATTACAGTCAGCAGAGAAAAGGAAACATCAGGGAACAACATTCTTGTCTAAAGTGATCAGTTTTTACTAGGACTGTGTGATATCACTGGAAGAGCAGTGGCTGCCAAAGGTCTGACGTGCTGCAAGTTGTTGTCATAGCCTGACTTGCACACCAAATGTTTTATATACATGAGTATCAAAACAGCTGGTGCTTTATGTGTATCACCATCAGACTGTGCTAAAACGCAGGAACCAAACAAGAACTGATCTCCCAGGTGGACTGTGGGAGAAGCACGGCATGCTACAGAACCAGGTCTCCAGATTTCAGCAGTGCCTGATGCCGCTGCCTGGGAAAAGGGAGATCATAAGTGATGCACAAGGAAGTGAAAGCATAGCCAGTGTGTTGGTGTCCATACTAGGCTAAAAGTTACCCCCACTGGCCAGATACCCTCTCCATTTTACTGTTTTTATCTGTTTTCTGGATAATCTGGACTACATCTGACTACTGTGAGGCCAGGAGGACGAAACTCACATCCACACACAAAGACACCAGTGCAGGTGCACAGCAGAGCTTTATTTTAACAAAAGACATCAGTTCACAAAAGCATAAACTAAACCACCACCACTCAGGGCTGAAATACAGCATGAGCTCTCCTATCTACCTTTCTCCCACTCTTTCTAGCAATTCTTCCTGCTCTCAGGCTGCTCTTTCCTCTCTCCAGCCACATTCTTCTCCCTATTGGTGAGCCTGTGTTTTAGGCCATGCCCATACATACACAGATATTTTTGAGGGTTTTTCTTTCATCCACACGTAAATGGCATTTTGGATCAGTGAAAAAACCTTCCCCAAAGTGGTGGTTTTTGAAAACTCTGTTGCTGCGTTCACATGTGGACACGATAAACGAAGGTTTTGAAAAACTGACTGTTTCGCCTCATACTGTGCGCCACTCATATGATGTCACAGTATGCACCATGTTTACATTGGGATCTCATCTACAATGGCGATGTATACAAAGTACTACTGCTCTCAACCTTGTTAGAATTGTAGTCATATCTATACTAGAGGTGTTGAATTAACACATTAATTTTGATCAGTTAATCACAGAAAAATTAATGCATAAAAAATTACGCTTATTAATCATACCACGTGACTTTAACCTGGTCTGGTGTTCTGTCGAGACATGCTACCCATCGATATGTGCTACCATGTCCTCCTGCACAGTCTTGTGATTTAGTGCTATCTAGCCTTAGGGAAGCTGTTTTATCTGTGTTATCTTGTGTTTGGGTCACTGATTTACGGTGATTCATTTCAGCCCTTTCAATGTGAGTGTATGTTACTACTCTGGGGTCTTAGCTGTCATTAAGTAAGCAATTTTCTCTAGGATCAAAATAGTTTTCTGATTTTAAAATGCCAGTTTGCAGAATGCTATCCTAAGCTAGGAAACATCATCACTGTCCAGAAATCACCACAAGCTTGAAGCATGGCACATTTTAAAGTAGCCTGTGTCCTGCTTCACAGACACAGGCTAGCTTATAAAATATATGTATATATTTCTCCAATTATGCATATTATTTCTCATTATTATCAGTGTTATAAATTGACTATAAAACTGTATGAACTGTATAAACTTAAAGGTAGCATTTTTCAACAAGGTAACGCATTCAACTCTCTGTCTCTAGTGATGACGCCCCCCCCTTCCATGGCTTCTGATTGGCTTCTGTCTGTAAGGGTGCTCCGCCCCCTTGCCCCCCACTAACCATCGAAAATGTAACGAAAATATGTCTCAGTAAGAGTGTTTATGTTTTGTGCTGACAGAAATTCAGCTCTGTCCACTAAGACTGGAGGAGTGAGCTTGGGTATTTACATCAACACTGAATGGTTTATGAACACTGTGGTAATCTGTAAGTACTGCTCAC
>JBBPDE010000134.1:10225303-10242650 GCA_037974605.1 Nannopetersius ansorgii
TGATTTAGAGATGATCTGCAAAGAGGAGTGGACCAAAATTCCTCCTAAAATGTGCGCAAACTTGGTCATCAATTACATGAAACGTTTGACCTCTGTGCTTGCAAACAAGGGGTTAAGTCTTTTTTTGTTAGAGGGTTCAAATACTTATTACACTCAAAGAAATGCAAATCAGTTTCAATCTTTTATTTAAAGTTATTTTTTCCATTTTTTTCAAATAATTATTTCCTCCACTGTATCCTCCTAATAGTTGGACTTAATTTACCCTGTTTGGTTGCTATGTGTAACAGACTTGAGTTAACAGTTAGCTCCTGTGGCCCTATGGTGGTCTCTTTGCATTGATGGATGGGCTAAAGGGAGCTGATAAATTGTATAGTAGCAGACAGGCTACAGTCAGTAACTGATAAAATGGCTCAGTATAGCTTCAAGGCACATGCTAATAAATTGTAGAGGAGCCCAAACAATGGTCTCATCAGAAACGTTAGAACCTTTCATTGTCACTCGCACCTTTGAGAGATGCAATAACATGAGCCTAATGAACCTCATTAAAAATGTCACTGTCACAATCCACGCGCTCTGAGGGTGGGTAAATATTAGCCTAGGCTGAGAGGATTTCTTTAAGAGTTGAATTCATTTTCTCTGCCAGCTGGTACATTCATCTCATTTGTCCTCTGCTCTGACAAAAGCCATAGGGGACTAATGCCAACAGCTTTGTTTTACTTTTAATCCTAATCTAATATAAAGCCAGCAGGCTTGTGCTTTCAGCAAGCACAACCCAACAACCGGTGCCAGCATACAAATAGCATGGTTCGGTGTTTGTGCAATGGCTTGTGGCTTTGTACTTTTTTTTTTTACAAACATAGATTTCATATCATTTAGTAGAATGTTTGGAGTCTAATTAGAAACTTATGTGAGAGGAAAAACCACCCAGGGTGAAACAGATAAAACATTAGACATCTGTGAGTTCGTGCAAGGAAACAGAGTTAAGCATGGAAGCCCTGTCAAGCAACAGTCACAGCAGTGTTTCTGATGTTTTCTTCTTCAACCCATAGAGTTCACACATACTCTTAATCTTTCCCTTGTTTCGGTCACGAGACTGCTCTTTGAGAACTTTGCCCAATGTGCTTAGCTCTCAGTCCAAATTTCTGTCTGAAGTGGAAACAGTCTCTCAGTAACGCTGAAGCTCCAGCTCTAGCCCCACTGCTCTCCTGAGCCTCACCGGTAGCCTACTTCTTTTTTCTTTTTTGTCTGTAACCTACTTAGAGGCTTTTTTAAAGCAGCCAGGGTGGGAACTCAGGGAAACTGTTCATTTTCTGTGCTTCCATTGCTGGAGCTGTTTGAAGGGAGTGGTGCTTAATTAAATAGCGGTGATCCTCCCCCAAAATAGAGGGAGCAGGTCCGGGGAGACCCAGCCGGCTGGGCCAGGTGAGCTTGCAGTGGGCTTCTCACCTGTGCACAGAATGTTCTCAGTAGGGTGCCTGAGGTGGAGCAGATATTCCAATCTTGCACTGTTAACTAACATAATGATCAGTGATATCAGTGACAAGATATCAGTCAGTATGATCCTGTTGCTTTCTGGTCAACTTGATCAAGAAACATTAGGAGAAAAGTGCTGAAACTTTCGCTACTGAGTACTTACTATACAACTCATTTGTAAGTTATGTATGTTTTGAGAGTGAGAAACTTTTAGTTGGTCCCACCCACAATTGTTTTGTCTGCTGAAGCATTAAGATTAACCTCCACTGGAAGTAAGGGACCTTGCCCTGAAACACAGGTGTGTCCCAATACTTTTGTTCGTACCGTGTATGTGCTTGCCTTCACATACCATCAGTGGTAGTACTGTGTGGTTGAAGTCCTAGCTAACTGGTGGATTTGGAACAAACCTATAGGTAAAAAAGAACAATGCCACTGAAGAATACCTTTAAGTTCCATGAAGAAATCTTCTAACAATGTTTTCTAACGAATATTTTTTTTTGTGAATGACATCAAATATCAGTTCAAGGTTTGCATGTATGGCTTAGACCATCTATGTTATGTAAAAGCAGTGAAATTCTTTTTCCTATTTGCTTTGTTCGATTATCACGGCTGTTGAGAAGCATAGGCTAATGAAAGACAACCTGCATCACCCTTTCAAGCACAGTTCCTGTCAATTTGTTTCCCAACTCTTTTAACATAACTCTGAGGCAAGCATGGTTCCTAATTACTTCATCTTCACTGTTTTATCAAGTGTCTAACAAAATCAGATACTATTGATTGGTCGACAATGAAAGTTTTAGCAATGGATAACAGCACCATGAGGTCCACTAACGAGAAGGAGGAGATGGATGTGCCAAAAGTTCTATCACTGCAACAATTACCACAAGTCTTGTTTTAAATTGGTCTCTCGGAGCACGCTATTGACTTTTTCCTTAGCATGATTTAAGTGTTGTGCAGCAACTGTTGCCTTAACTTGCGTAAGGATGTTCAGGATGGAACAGGCATACTTCCGTTATGTATTCCTACATGTTTTATGAGGAATAGTGTCTGAATTGGTGGTGTATTAGGTCAAACTTTTTGGTCTAGACAGACAAATAAGTGCGGCATTTTCACAGACACTATTTGTCCAGAGGTTTTCAGACATCTGGTCATTCAGGTGTATTTTAAGGTGCATAATGTATGATATACAGCTTATAAAATCTCTATAGAAAAACACTGCCAAAAGATAGGACTCTCTATAGCATGCCAAAAAGAGTTCTGGTAGCTCAGTGGGTAGGATACTTGCCTCCGGACCATGAGGTCACGGGTTTGAATCCTACCTTCAGCACCACCACTGGGTCCCTGAGCAAGACCCTTAACCCGAGATTGCTCCAGGAAGAGACTGTCCCCTGTACTTAGGGAATGGAAGTCGCTTTGGATAAAAGCGTCTGCTAAATGCCGTAAATGTAAATGTTCTGTGGCAAGACCTTTGGCTAAACCTGTAATAACTTTTGGCTTGGCGCAGCAAAAGTCTTACTTATGATGCTTCATTGACAATCAATGAAGACACTTCTCATTCATAGACAGATGTGGCCCATAAATTATGTCCTCAATACTGGATATTGTCATGCAGATTTCCTGTTTCTGCCACCATGTACCTGGTCTTGCTCGGCTCAACCTCAGGAATTAATATTAATGAGAGTGGGGAGACAGTATGTTAAGTATGTGGCTTGCAACATCCTCACCATCTATTGCTATTCTATCATTTCCCAAACATCGGCATGTTGCAATACAAAGAAAAGAAATGGCTATTTTCATTGCATTTTCGGAGCACTATGGTTCATTACTCCGAGTGATTGTGCTTCTGAAATAGCCGAGGTACACACAGTCTCAGCATGCTTGCCAGCTGAATTCGGTCAAAGCTTTGAAAGGCAGTTGTGTAAAAGGCAACAGAATATGAGCAATAATCGAAGTGAGATTGGTGCAAATAAGCTCTGGGAATGAGAAGAATTACAAATACATTTGAATACTGGGTTCACTGGCTGCATTCTAATTTGAATGCAATTTGAATGCATTCATGCTTGCATTCCAGATTCTGGACTCCTTGGATTACTGAGATCTACAAAGGCCTATTCAGAGAGAATACATTGTAAGGTCATCTGTCTTATACGTTCTTGATGTGTACAGATGATCAAAGCATGAAAAGATATAATGAATGGCCTATTCACTTTGTGAAGAGGCCTAGCATTTTTAAAGATGAGGCCGTGATATAGCTCATAATCCTGCCAGACTTTGGTTCCTCATTAGCTCTCATGGTGACAATGACAGGGTCCTTCTCTGTGTCCTTCGCTTTGTTTGCACAGTATACACTGTGTGCTTTCCCTTATTAGAAACTGAAAGGCTTTGACCATCCAAACAGGTGATTTGAACAGGTTGCGTCATGCCTGGGGCTATGCAGGCCTGCTTCATGGACGGTGCTTTCAATGGCAGTAATTTTTAGTGCACGCAATTTATCCCCTTGCTGGAATTGGTGCAGTGTTAAAGCCAACGGGAAGGCCAGATAATACACCTTGAAATAAGAGCAGGTGGATGGGGACAGACAGAGAGGACTCTATAGGTTGCAAACTTTCTTAATTTAAATGTTCACTTTTCAGTAATGCTTTATGGGTTTGATATCTCCATTGTTGCGTCAGCCTCCTCGTTAGTTCATAAAAAAACAGGTGAGAAAAAATGAAGGCAACGTTTCTGCCACTGTATATCTTAAGCCCTTGTCAGGCTCAGAGATTATAGACCAGGCTAAGCCAAGCAATATCTCATAGCGGTAGTGTTTATACAGATTAAAGGATTTTATTCTGTGAAATGAATTGTCTTTTAATCCCATCATGGCGTATGCATTGCAATACCTTGAAAGACTAAGAAACAAGGTATGAGAATTTGATCTGACTTTCTAAACGCAGAGTCTGTGAAAGAATTTTATTATATTGTATTTGAAACACTGCATGTGTATCAGAAATGTAATGATTGTACCCAGGATATAATGCTTGCTCAAATTATGCTGTATACTTCATCAGAGGTCAGGGAAAAGCCCACATTTTGGCCACACAATGCATAGGAACCAATCCAGAAAAGTCCTATAAACACCAAGCTCAAGATCATTTTGGGCTGAGATCCTGTGGATCTAATGAGAACCTTAAATATAATTTAGGGAATGTATCAAATTTGGTATCGGCTAACTAGCCATGGTTTTAGAAGATTATTTAACTTCTCTGAGATTACACCCTGTGTGTGATCCATATGTGGAATATTTTTCAAATAATGCCTTTTGAATTTGATATTTGCATTTCACCAAAATTATTCCCAATAATAACTAACAGAGTTCTATAGTAAATTGAAAGTAGGCCATCAGTAAATGACTGATGGAGTAACCGTCTGTTGTAAAAAAAAAAAACAGTGAATGTGACTTCATGAATAAAACTGATTTTTAGTTGTTATTGACAAATAAGTCATCACTGAAAGGAATGCATTTAGAGCTAAAGAAGAAATAATAATGATTCATATAAGGTCCTGCACCCTCCTTTAATTATTATAGACAATGAGCAATAAAACACTGAAGCATGTTACGTAACATGTATTATTAGATTTCAAAGAAACACACATTTCTACTTCTTAGTGTCTTACCCTGGTCTACAGGTGTCTTCCTTTTCATATCTTATCTCTTTCTGGTAGTTTTCATACCTAGGAAGTTGAAATCTGCCTCACCCCCTGAGGCTACAGGCAGAAATTAGCTTGCTCCCTTGATTCCATCTCACCATGAATAGCTCCACTTTGATTTCACCTCTCTCATTAGCTTTCCCTCTCAGCAGCCCGTAGAGCTTCTGGGAAGTTCAAATAGCCCCCTAACTTCTGGAACATGTTCGAGTGTTTGTATCAATTCATGGAGACGGTAGATGTCTCCCTGGAAATGATTGCAAATCTGCTGAGAGTCATGAGTCATTACTGCTGATGTCAAACAGCTAGTCAGGTCCACGTTCAAGCAATGATTAGATGTTCTGAAGACACCTCAAGAAATGACACATGACTCTGGCTCAGGTTATACAGTACATTGTTTTTAGATTAAGTCTTGATGGAAGGGCCGTAGTAGGTCATTAAATGCTGCAAATTTGTGAATTGTCATTAAGGCGTCAAGCCAGACTTGTTTTTGTTTTCCAACACTCACTGAACGTCACCATGGCCAATCTGCTCCAATTCATCAAGAAGTTATCAAGATGAACCCGCTTGAGAGGATTTCACCCGTGTTTCGAAAGCAATTGCGGTGGTTTTTCTAATGAAGACCCAAACAACTGCAGCATTGGGGGGGATAAAGCCAAGGGAATACATTTCCTTGAAATTGATTTTCTGTTGTTTCTCATCCTCTGTCATCTCTCAACAGAGGTACCTAATACATTGGAGGAACCATGAAAGCCTACAGTAATAATGGGTTGAGGAGGCCCATTACCAGCAGGAATGTGTGTTTGGCTGACATGAGATTGCTTTCTAAGCATACAAATATTAAACAGTGTGTCACAAGCCCATAAATCCTTCCAGAAATGGTGTTCAACTGTACGAAAATGCTTTTGAACCTTTTCCGTCCAAAGTACACAACATTTAAAGTCTAGAAGGAAGGAAGCAGGCTGACTAATGATCCTCTGTTTGTGTAGCACTTTGAAGGGAGGAGATGTAATTTATTTTTCTTATAGTATTGGTGTGGATTGCACCATCTGCTTAAAAAATGTGAAAGCAAATCAGCATATGTCGAATTGACTTGTACTTCCTGCTATCATTTAATCAATTCTTAATCAAATCCTAATCTAATCAGTGTTTAGGGTAAGGATTAATGCAGATAATGATAATGTGGAAAAGCTTGGATGTGATTCAACAGTTTTGGTCACAAAAATAAAAAAGTTAAAAAATCGACTTAAAATTCTTTTTTTTAATTTGGCATTTAAGGTCAAGCCATTACCAATGATCATCCCACTGCTTACTCACTTATTCTCCCCATGGCCTATTTTGAAACTGAATAAGGGGCTACTACTTCAGATCCATAACTGTCAGGAACTTTTTAAAATATTATTGCAAACCGCAAGCAGAATGGAGAGTCCAATTCACAGAGTGATATTTTTCGCCACTCCGCCTCTCTTGGCAAAGGCCCATATGTCAGGTGCACAGGAGCCAAAGGGATGACATCATTAATGCTGTGACAGGCAGCAACGGCTGAGGGATGCTTTCTGTTCGCCAGAGAGCCATGGCAAAATCGTCTGGCTGCTTCATTGTGGGCTAGTGCTCAGCTGCTCCATTATGCCAGAGGAGTGGTGCACGCAGAGCAGCCTTGATTTCCAGTCGATTCAATCACATACATTTCCAGCCTCACTAAACCTTGCTAAACCAGCTTGAGGCTTCTCCTTTGAATGGAATGCATTTTAGATAGTCTGTCATTTTATTCTAATGAGAGAGACACTGTCATCTTCCCTCCTACAAAAAGTGAGTCCAGATGCCTTCCCTGTCATCTTCTTTCTCAGTCGGAATAAGTCCAGATGCAATCTCGAGTGTGCTCAAAGTTCTTATGCCCTTATGCCCTTTTATGTAAGAAAAAAGCCCATTAAGTCGGCTTATATGGCTGCATTTTTAGACTGTCTCAATCCTATTTCAAAACATTTTTCACTCCCAAAGTGACAGTTATTATTTAAATTGGATGGAAACGACAGCTCTGTCTTTTTCAAAGGGCCGCTGACCCAACACCTTGCGTCCGAATATATCTCCACTGGAAACACAAATGGGTTTATTTCCCAAGTCACCCCTCAGTCAGTGGCGGCCCTAGCTTGTGTGCCCTTTCTTTAAAGGTAATCTCTTTTTTGATAATAATGGAACAGCTTTACCTCTCTTTTGATTGAGCTAAAGTGACCGCTGAAGATGAGAATTCTAACTTTCAGATGAAAAAAAGGGAATGCCCAACTCTTCTTTGGCCTCCACAACAGCAGAAAGACAGCGGACACCTAATGGGCAACTTGTGCAGGGAGGGTTGAGCTCATAGGCACTGCCTGACAGCTAAAGCATGCTAAATGAACTTAAAATGTTCATGTGGGGCCATTATTCAAGGAATATCAATGCCGGTGAAAAGACGGGAGACAAATAGGAAGGTTGAGAGCCCACTTCTGTCAGTGCTCCCTTGGGCCCTGCAGCCAGCAGCATATGGCCAGTCCTATCCTGCGCACAGCCCAGAAAATCAATGAAGAGTAACTGGAGGTAGCAAGGGATGGCATAGGCTAAAAGGAGACTTCTGAATATAAGTTCTCCACAGTACAACGTTGAATCCTGATTAAGTTGTGAACACTTTTTTTGTAGTTTTTTTTTAACTGAAATAAAAATGTAGCTCAACGAGTGACTCGTCACAGGGAAAAAAAGAACAAGGATCTCATTTAGGTCAGGTATCTATCGCACTTACTCGCTCTGCATTGCTTTCATCTTCATTTTTATGAGAACGTATTCATGCTTCTAAGGGGAAAGAGCAGCATCTAGAATGGAGTCCCCATGCTTATCGTTGCACAACTCGCTCTGGGGTCACCCTTGCACCCATCATTCGATTTGAATAGAGCTGTTTGTGTTTTTATTTGTGACTTTGTTCCATAGGAATGAACTCACTGAGGCAAATCTATAATTAATCATGTCACGTCTACGTGTCCTCTCTTGCAAATAATCGGGGACATTTTGAAATTCAGACAACTCCTGGCAGAGTAATGGGATACCATTACTTTAGTGCAGTGAGCGTGAAGATAGCACAGCAGAATCAAACAGCAGACAGAGTTTGTTGATGATTCATTTACCACTGGAATATGTCATACCTCTGAAAGTGTTCATGTGAGCTTGCATTGGTGACCAACGTTGTCGTTGTCTTCAGGCTAATTAAAATCTGACATGGGTTGAGCAAATTGCACAGCTGGATGAGCAATAGCACTTATCACCAGTTACAGAAGGGTAAAGAAGATCAGTGCACTGAGTGGAGCTTGAAAACTATAATACAATATTACAAATCTCAGAGCAGTTTGGAACGCACTGACATTATAATTCTTTTAACCATTTTTGAAGGATAGATCTTGAGTGAAAGCAATTTCAGTGAATTTCTAATGCACAATATTTGAAAACTACCAACACACACCCTGACACTGAATTTAAGTTTCTAAGCTTTCATTTGAGTTGGTTTGTCTGAATACATATTGGTACCCAACTAACATTGTCTTAGATAGTCGTCAAAAATATTACATCTAAACGGCCCATTTGGAAAAGATATTGCATTCAATGCAATGTTTTTAACCACAGAAGACTTGATTTGCTTTATTCTCACATGGCTGTGTCAAGTGTAATCTAACAGCCCCGGTCTAAGCTTCAAGCTATACTTTGATTTCAGTTCAATCAGGGTAAGACTAAGAATATTTTTGAGTTCTTTCCTGCAATTATGAAGCATGAAGTGTGGTGTGATACTTCATACAGCAGTCTTTGAAGGCCTTCTCCCAGAAATTCTCTTTGGTGATTCACTTTGTCATTTCCTCAGAAACATACTTATGTCTAGACTATCATTATTTTCACACAGCCACTCATTGTAACTTTCGGCTTGATTCAGTATTCACTTCACACCCCCAAGCCTATTTCAGCAGCTATTTCAACAAGTTGGCCCTGCTGGCACACCTGCACACTGGTTTGTACCTGACAACTCCGATAAAGCTGTTGGTTCCTGGGAGCTTATACACTTCCACAGATGTCCCCAGTCAGAGGCTGGCATGGGAGATGGCTGGCAGGCTTTGTTCATCTGGGCCTGGGCCATGCAGATAGCACCCTATCTCCCTGCCTCTCTACCCACCTGTGCTGTAGCTTTTCGCAGCTTCTTGTTCATGTGTAATTGAATTACAATAACAAGTGTGGAACTGTAGTGGTAACTGGTCCTGGCAGGGAAAAGAAAACAAAAGGAACTGTGTCTCTGGCTCTTCGTTCAAAGGTCTAAAGCGTCTTCCGTCTTGATGGTGCACTGTGCACTCCAAAAGGCAGTCTTTTCAAATCGTATGTAACGTTTGTAACCTTTCGGGGTGTTAACTGCAGCTAATGTCTTCTTTGTCTTTCTCTCCCTGTGTCCTCTGCCACCTGTCTGTGTCCTTCATCTGTGTTGTCTTCTTCCTTCTTCTCTGCTATTCTACCTACCTTCTTCTTTTTCCACTCTTTCCTCCAGTTATGGAGACATGGTGCCTAAGACGATTGCGGGGAAGATTTTCGGCTCCATCTGCTCCCTGAGTGGGGTGCTGGTAATAGCCTTGCCTGTGCCTGTCATCGTGTCCAACTTTAGCCGAATCTATCACCAGAACCAGAGAGCAGACAAGCGCCGTGCTCAGAAGGTACAGGTGAACACCTTTAGCTAGTCGCTCAGCTTTGCTGCACTAACGGGGTGACAAAGGCTGGCCAGTGCGTGGCTGTGCTGGGTTGGCATGTGTGTGTGTTTGGGTGAGAGAGAGAGTGAGAGAGAGAGAGAGAGAGAGAGAAAGGTGTACCTTTGCCCCCCCCCCACTGGCCTCAGGCGAGCGACTAACACCTGGCATGTGCTGCAAAACGGGAACTGGCACAATGGACCATGGCCGGGTGCATGCCCTTGGACCGGTCAGCGAAATGCACCACCAAATGACCACTCATGCAAGGGATCATTTGCTTAATGGTGGTGGCTCAGATTTGATGAATGATGGCCTCTTTTGATGAAGGACAGATAGGACAGTGACGGTCAGCAGGTGAGGTTTTTGTCATTTAGACAAATGAGGCCTTTGTTCATCAGGAGAACTTACAGGTGTGTAAATGATTGACAGATTGCTTTCTCCCTTGCTAATCCATCGATTTGAAAGCCTGCATGAAATTCAGCTTTTTAATTTTGGTTCTTCCATTAAACTTCTATGTATATAAAACCATGCTTATTGTAATAGTTCTAATCTTTTTTGTTATAAAAAACGTTGTCTGTCAGTTCTTCACCTGTTTATATTTAGAATTAAGTTTTCTGTTCTTCCTTTCTGTTGATGTCCACAACATTTAGGTTAATATTACATTTGTTTAACAGCAACATTTTACAACAGAATCTAGGATATGTTTGCATTTTCATGGAACAGTATTAGATTTGATGCAGCCGTAGCAAGCACCTCTTCCCTAAATAATTCACAACACAGGTACCTAAAATCCACTGATCTGAATAATGAGTGTAATACCTGAACTTGAATGAATAATTGCCAACATTTTCTATTTTCTCAAGTGATTTAAGGTAAGAAACCCACATTTACTTTATTCCACAAATAAATGTAGCTTTAAATAGCATATTACCTCGAGCCCTGAGGAAAAAAGGGCAACTATTTGCAACAGTTTCAGGTCGGATGGCTTGTTTATTGAACGTTTTGCTATGGTTCTTGCGGTATATAATTATTTCACAGAGAAGTTCAGCTAAAATAGTCAGATAAAACCCTGCCGTGAGCCGGTCCCTGGAGTGCATATAGTGTTGAGATAGGATGTATGATACCCAGTAAGGGTGTTTATGTTCCCATTTATTCCAAAGAATTATACAGCCCCATTCTCCCTATTGAGAGCGCACCCCCAGTAGACACACAACCTGCTCACTTTTTGCTTAAATAACAACAAATGCTCTCGAGCCCAGCCACAGTGCAGGTGACCTTTCTGAGCTGGCACATGAAAGCAGTTTGGAAGCACAAAGCTTGTGAATAGAGAGAAAGAGAGAGGGGGAAAGTGACAAGAGAGAGGCAGAAAGAGAAAGAAAAAGATAGAGAGAGAGAGAGAGAGAGAGAGAGAGAGAGAGAGAGAGAGAGAGAGAGAGAGAGAGAGAGAGAGAGAGAGAGGGGTGCACAGAGAAAAGGCAAAAGAGAATGAGAGAATCTGTGAGTGTTAGTAAGACAGAGTGTGGTTTGGGAGACAGAGGCAGCTTTGGGAGCTGCTTGCTCTTAATAGTGCTCTCTTGCCACAAATAGCTCCCCTCAACAAGCCCTTGTTGGTGAATTGGAAGGGGAAGTCATTCAGTGTACCCTTCACACCTGCCAGTGCTCAAAGGACATATGCACCAGTGCCCAACCCTGAGAAAAGCTTCAGAAGTGGAATGCCTCAGAACTCATGCACATTATTCACTAACTAACGACAATGTCACATTGACACTATTATGTAATACAATTGATTTTTTAAATATATTTTTATATAATGTCAAAAAACATTGTTTTAGAATATATCACTCTCTCCTGACTTTATGTATTTCCTATATAGAAACTAAGTAGCAAAATCAGCACATTTGGAATTTGGCATGGTTGTGACATCATCCCAACTGCAGTGTAGGCCCACCGATTCCTGTTGCTGGTCTAGTTCTGTAGCAGCCCACTGCTTCAGTCGGGTAAATGGGTTAAATGCAGAGGACTCAAGTAATTTCCTCCTGGATCAATATAAAATAAAATCTAAATAAAATTAAAAATATCAGTACAGAGTTTGTTCTCCCACATTAAAATGCTAAAAATCACTTAGACTCATGTAAACAGGAGAACAAATGTAGGTTGTGGGGGAAAGGCCTTTTGAGCTTTTAGGAATGAGAAGGGACGTTTCCCTTTCAAATTATTATCCTACTCAATTTGAAGAATTACACGAGAAATACACTCTACTCATTACAGAACATTTCATGCGATGTTCAAAAACTTCTTATTTAACATCTCTTTTCTAAATTGTATGTTTAATAATGTGCAGCTCCTGCACACAGTTCCATTCACCATCTTTCTTCATTTCACTCTAATGGCGGGCCTTTTCAGACGCCTGTTACAATTAGCAGGCCATCTGGGACTGCTGTCATATCCCCCTGGCCTCGTACCCAATCAAATCCTAGCAATATCATCCCAGATACTCCATACCATGACAGACTGACAAACAAGCATGATCTTCCACGAAGCTGCCAATTTCCTGCCAGTTAACCTTACCCTCTCTATTTCTTGCCACCAACCACTTGCAGTCAGTGTCACACCTGCCTGACCACTCACCCGGACATCTTTTGGGGTTTCTTTTCTCCTGAAGCAGACTTCGCCTGTTGCTTTAATTCACTGGCGAAGTGCTCTTACGCAGAGACTGCCTTTTTTTTTTATCACTGCACAAATCACAGGGCCAATTTACTGGACCAATGAGGAGGCTGATTGTGGGTGCTCTCTCCGTGAGCAGAGCTCAGCGGTCCTTCTAAATGGACCAAGGGTCACGCCAGTAATGGCGGAGCAAAGTCAAGAGTAGCCGCCAGAGAGACATGGTGAGGGCAGGGTGCGTCAAACAGCAAACAAACTCTGAGCGACCAGACACAGGGGTATTTCAAGGGCCACTTTGCAGAGGCCAGCGATGTGGACAAGCACCCTAACTTAGCAATCATATACAAAGCAAACAAGATGTTCCTCACATGCCAAATGTCTGAGATCTTTTTTACTAAAAGTAACACCTAGTACAATATTAGTGTTTTTATCAATGAGAACCCTTCCAAATGTTTTTAATTAAAAGTCTGGAACCGACTTTGGATGTTTGGATACCACATCAACAGTCCTTAAAAGATTGCTTGTATTAATAATATGAATATTATAATTTTGTTATACAAACAAAAGATTCACGCTTATATTGCACCAAGTTTATCATTCATTTAGTCATTTAGTCCTTTGATACAGAGCTTGGGTAAATTAATGTATTGCTGTTGGCCAGAGGTCAGGTCTAATGTCAATATATGGATAGAACCATATTCACAATAGCATAAGTGTGGACACTTAATTGAATACCACCACCCTACAGCTAATCATGTGTTATACGTAATTATGGTTAAGGTGGGTTTCTCAAGGCATGATGCATGCCATTATTAAGCATTTACTGACATTATTATTTAAAACAGTAATAGTAACATATTTATCATTTTATTTACTAACAGAATAATAGAAGAGAATAATACAGACTAGGTTTGGTAATACCACAATTTTGGTATAATATTCTTGTTCGTTTCATTCTTCTTTCCATTCAGCTCAAGCAAATGCCTCCTCTGTATATTTGTACTCCCAGAGTGTTGGCATTGCTCAATATCTTTGTGAAACAAACCGTTTTCCCACACCAAATGCCTTCCCTAAAGAGAGACGTCCTTTGGGGGCGAAGCTTCTCACGTCTCGGGGGAGTCTGTGTGTGCGCAGCTGCCAGCGAGTGTGTGACAGGCTCTAAGACGTGACTCTCACCTTGAATGAGCGAAAGGCACTTAAGACTTATCTCTGGCACTTCACGAGATCTTCTCCCATTTTCTCATCCATTTCCTCCATCTCAGATCGTTCTCTTTTCATTTCAGCCCCCAGACACTCCAATCCCGATACTGTTTTTGTAATGGAACCTTCAGGGCATAGCGGCCCATATCAACGAGACTGCGAAAAGAAAAACGAAAAGTCAAATTCAGCCTTTTTATACTGCATTAGAGTGCGATAACAATGAGTACCAGACCGTCTGTAGCTCATAGACGGCATATTTTAATATGTGGAGTATAACACATTTCTTTTCTGGTGGCCCGTCATCTAAGGGGAACATTTGAATACAGATAAAAACCAGCAGTGTTACTAATCTCGAGTAATTTATTAAAAAAGTCGGTGGATGAGGGTTAGGCATGGAGTTGATAAATGAAGCTTCCGTGATGCAATAATCCATTGTAATCCATCCAAATTCATTTTGTGAACAAAGCCATTTTTGCCACAAGAACTATTCATCTCCTCGAGTCCTCTTAGAGCCTACTTACTTTACCCACTTTAATTATGCCCTAGTGGTTTCCACATTAGCGACACTTCTACGTATGCAACAAATGACTAGAATATTAAATGTGACTACATCTGAAATTTAAAGTCATAAATCTCACTACTAGCTATACACACTCGGCCCTTTCTGATATCCAGTGTATTTACAGAAAGGCTGTAACTGAAAAACACCAGACAAGCCAAAGCACCAGCCTAGGTTTTCCCTTGAGCCAAATGTTTGTCTGCTATGTGATGGATGGATGAGACAGCGGCTTAGAACCCAGTAGATAATTCATTATTCTTCCCTCTGACTGTCTGACATTGGACCTTTCTGCCCACACAGAAAGCCCGCCTGGCCCGGATAAGAATAAGCAAGAAGGGCAGCTCCAATGCCTACCTGCAGAGCAAACGCAATGGCCTTCTGAACGAGCTTCTGGATCTAACGGTGAGCACCTGTCCTCCTCCCAGAAATGGTGCACAACAAAGCTTTCCCTTATGTTAGAATACTAGACATATGAGATGACACTGCATTGTGTCTGTCATTTTGACAAAATCTGTTGACCTATGGATCTTGAGCTGGTTTGTATCTGGGCAGTATGCTGACTGAAGGTACAGATTTATTATCAGCCATAAGCTGATGTTGGTTGGACTACAAACCCAACAACACCATCAGGTTTCAGGAGAATTTCATCAGTGCAGTTGGGTTCAGACATAATTTTGTTGTTCTGCTCAAGTTACAGTTGGATTCAGACAGTTGGATGTTGTCTGGGCTCAGATGTAATTTTGTGGGAATAAAATTTAATTGGATTTAGAAACTGTTGGGATATATTTGAATTCAGGCAGCATGTTTGCCGTGTTCAGAGAGGTGTTAGTAGGCTATAGTCGAGTTTAGACCAAATTTGTGGGACTACAGTCAGGTTTAGAAGGAATTCTTTGGGACAGCATGGTTCACACAGAATTTTATCAGAGTTTGTTCTGTGTCTGGAGTTTGTATAGATTTTTTTCATGTGGAGTTTTGTTGCAGTACCATAGTGTTGGACAGATGCTTTCTCTGCTACAGTCAAGTTGTGTCAGAAGAATGAAGGGCTACAGTCAGACTTAAATTTTGTCAGCGTCAGTCAAAATGTTTTGGGCTACAGTCAGGTTGATACAGAACTTAGCTATCACCAAAGATTGTACAATCAGGTGAGAATAGAATCTCACCAAAGAATAGACTCTCTGTTGAAATCTGAGGACAGAGTTTTGTCAGTGTACAGTCAGGTCAGGACTGGATTTTGTTGGGCTGTCAATGGATTTGGATACAGAATGTTTCCAATCTCTATTCAGGAACAGTTCAAAATTTCAGGCCCAATTAAAGCTTTAATGAGTTGTTACAGAGTTGTCAGGAAGCATTTGGGTTCAGACGGCATTTGAAACAGTCACACAGCCCTGGGTACTCGTAGAAAAGTAATAAGATTTCTTAGCCCTGTTCTGACCTTCAGTGACCATCTTGACTCTGTCAAATCCCACTGCCTGTGACACCGTTTTTATTGTGCTCTGTTGATGCTCCCATCTAGGATGAAGCCATGATGATCTCTAATGAAATCAGGACAGATTTAACTCGCACTCACCTCCATCCTAATTAGAAATAGTGCTGAGCTTCAATTGTCTAAATACAAAAGTCCTAGAATCAGTGCTTCTGTCTGACCCTGTCTTCTTTTTTTCATGGGTGTAGCCCAAGATTAAATCCAGTAAAAGTCATACTTCAGTCATAAGTCATACCATAAAACTCATTCACGTTTGTACAAAAAAGGTCCCTCCACTCCCAGCCCTTGGTGTCTGACAGTGTTTGCTTCCCTGCTCCTCGCCCAGTGGCTTTGTGTATAACAATCTGGGATGGCAAGCAGCCACAGATGCTGTCGTTCCCTTCATATCAGACAGCATTCCCTATTCACATGGAAAGGAGTTCTTCTAAAGGTGTCAGGAGGCAGATGCTCCATTGGTGCGGGTGGATTTGTCTCTGTTTTGTTGCTGATTTTTGTACAAGGGGTTGTGATGAAGCTGTCAGAGATTTGGCACTCGGAATTACAGGCGTGTCATTGCCATCACTCGCCTCTGCATGGGACTCAACAGAGGACTTGGAAGACTGAAATCTATTTGGAAAGAAAGTTGGCGCTGTGGCCTTGTTACACTCTGCAAGATTCACTTTGCAGATGTCATGACAGAGGCTGGTAGTCCTTTGTTATTCACTGCCTCACAAACGCAACAATACAGAGGCCACAGCTAGAGGGAGTGAGCTGTTAATGGATTTCTTAAGGGGTGCTATAGGGATGAGCATTATAACAAAATCATATCACAATACTTTAGATGTTCACGAGAACCTCATGAATAGTGCCATATTTAAGATTGCTATCAAAACGTTGAGTACAGATATTTATATTCATCATTTCACAAACAGATCCAAATGAACAGTTATGCTCTACATTAGATTCAAGCTCACTAAGCTCCATTTTTGGTTTGATAGGTGGACTATAGCCACAACTAATAAGATTAAAATTACTCTTCTTTTCATTCAAAAGCTATGTATGCACAGAAATATTTTTCAAATATGGGAGATCACTGCCTTCCTTCAAAACAGAAGAAATATTTAAGATGATAAAATAATAAAATATCTGATGATAAAATATACTATTCATAAGGAAATAAACATTGCAATAAAAAACAATTGAACAAAATAACAATTATTTTGGTTTAAAACCATATAAACAATAATGTTATTTATAATAATGAACAGAAATAACTGAAATAGGAAATTAAAAAGATCAAAAAATACATTTAGTAAAGCTTGTTGTGACAAGTTATACTGATATTATGTATACGCAAAGCTAAAATTTAGATTTTTTTATTTCTAAAAAAATAATTATGTGTCACGGCTGGCACGCTAGCGCCGTGCCAGGTTTGCGTTGTTTTGGTTTTCTGTTCTTGGTTATTCTGTTCTGTTTCTGATGCCCTTATGGCTTTTGGTTTTGTGCACGTGGGTCAGGTTCTGTTCTGTTCTGTCTGGTCTTGTGCTTGTTCTGTGTTTCCCCTTAGGT
>JBBPDE010000134.1:10243435-10262193 GCA_037974605.1 Nannopetersius ansorgii
GTGTGTGTGTGTGTGTGTGTGTGTGTGTGTGTGTGTGTGTGTGTGTGTGTGTGTGTGTGTGTGTGTGTGTGTCCCAGAGTTCAGAAGAGGAGGAGCAGCACATGAATAAAACCTCATCACTGTTGGAGAGTCAACACCACCACCTACTGCACTGCCTGGAGAAAACTACTGTGAGTTTGAACATGAGCTTTCACAGCCACATCCACAGGTGTACAGTTCTGAAAGTCAAATACATGGTAACACATTTTTGGATGCTATAATTATAATCAGCTTACATTCAGCTAAATAGCACTTTATCTTTTCTCGCGCCCTAATTGTAATATTCAATACAGTATTCTTAGTGTGCGTCTTTGTGATCTGACCCTCAGCACCACTAGAGGCCTGTGCCAATGTTAAAAAATCATTTACATAATGCCCCAAAAGTGGTCATCCAGCAAAAATGGGTTTGCTTCTTTGGATTTGCAACGTCACTTACAAGTAATCAAAGCTTACCCCACCATTTAGCACTTTGCAAACCTCAAGCCTAAATCATATTTGCCTCGAAGCTTCAGCAATCACAAATAAACTTGTTTATGTGGTTTATGGTCATATATGGCACAGTGTTATTTATAAATACGGACTAAAGAGAGAAAAAGAAAAACAGGCTTTAAGATGAATGCTATTAATATCTATAGCTAAGCAAATTTGTAAACAGGGAATTACCCAAACACAACAGGACTGCATTTTCTATAAGCCACTGACTCAGTCACACATAAGCATATCATGTTCAGTATGAGGCCTGATTTACTTGGCGCTATAATGCATGCCATATTTGTATGCTGTCCCTATATGGCAGGTCTGACTACGTTTGTGATACAAATTTAAGGTAAGATGAATGCTGAGAATCCATTTATCACCTGGGAAGCAATGTACACAACTCTCACACAAACCTGGTTGTGATTTAAAGCATTAGTAATTACACCTGATGTTTTGGCAAAAAATAAACAGTCATAAGGAGAATTTTCTCCTCTCTGTTCAGGCTCATGAGTTTGTGGATGAGCAGCTGTTTGAGCAGAACTGTGTAGAAGGGGCACCGTTTTCTCGCAGCCCATCTCTGTCCAGCCAGGAGGGCTTCACCGGCACCTGCTGCACCCGCCGTTCCCGCAAAAGAATCCCTCTGCCCAACGCCAGCCTGTCCACCACACACACGCACACACACACACAGGGACTGCAGGAGCTCAGCGCCATCCACATCCAGTGTAGTGACCAGCCCAACATCAGCACAAGGTACGTGTGTGGTTAAGATTGCTGCAATACTCATATTGCACACTAGAGGGCATTGTGGCCATGTAATGGGTGCTAACATACTGTACAAAATATGGACAAAAAGTATTGGGACACCTATTTTTCAAGGCTTTGGGCTAGGCCCCTTACTTCCAGTGAAGGGCAATCTCAATGCTTCAGCATACCAAGACATTTTGGACAATGCCACACAACTTTGTGCACACAATTTGGGGAAGAACCTTTTCTGTTGCAGCATGACTGTACCCCAGTGCACAAAGCAAGCTCCATAAAGACATGGCTGGATGGGTTCGTGTGGAGAAGAACTTGGCTGGCCCACACAGAGCCCTGACCTCAACCACATCCAACACCTTGGGGATGAACTGGAACAGAGATTGCAACCAACTGAAGCTCATAAATGCTCTACAGAGTGAATGGGCAAAAATTCCCACGGAAACTCCAAAATCTTGTGGAAAGCCTTCTGCAAAGGGACCAACACCATATTAAAGTTTATGTATTTAAATGCAAAGTCCCTGTAGGTGTAATGGGCAGGTGTCCCAATACTTTGTCCATATAACCTTTCTTGACGTCTGATTTCTTCCCCACATTTAATATTTACCAGCTTTACCAAGTCTACCGCAGAAAGTGAGAGATAATTTAAGAATGCATTTAGACTCAACTAAGTCACAATCATAAGTTTCCATCATTTGTTAGTTAATAAATATGTTCTACATTAGTGGTAATGGAGAAAACTGTGAAAATCTTTCATACCATCTCTAGGAATTGCTGAGTGCCTACTACTATCCTGTCTTTGTTTTATCATATGGCTGCAGCAGCCGCTCCAGTCTGAACATGAAGTCCAGCGAGAGGAGCCGGATTAACTGTAGGGGGCAGCAGATCACCACGGCCATCATCAGCCTGCCGTCGCCCACCAACTTCCCACTGGATGGAGATGGTCACAGCCCGGTAAACCCTATCCCCACTCCGCCTACCATCAACACCACATCCAGCTCCAACATCGTCAAGGTGTCAGCCCTGTGACCACCCCCTCACCACCACCACCAACACCAAACCCCATCCACCATGAGATGGAAGGACCATGGAAGGGCCAGGCATGGAACCTGTTTGGTGGTCGATGTGGACTTTAAGCCTGAACAATTAGTTATGACACTAAAGCTGCAGCTTCAGACTGACTCGTGGACCACTGAAGGAAATGACTGGATTCAGTCTGTGTGTTTCATGGGTTTCCACATTTTCTTACTCTCCTGACTTGATAAAAGTTGGCTGACAGATGTTCATGCAGATGTTCTGGGACTGAAGAAAAAAGATCACTGTTCAAAGACTACGAGGCTGAGGGGGATTAGTGTAAAACACTTTGTTTCAGTTTGGTCATTTCATTATAAGGTCATGGTACATAATGGAAAACCATGTGGGTCAATATTGTGTGATATTCACAAGTTGCACTGGAATCTATCAGCAGTTTGATCATGTAAACAGTACAATTGGGCAAGATCATGCTATTCTTTCATACACTACAGTCAGATTTAACTTTGCAGAGAGAGGCCAGCCATTCATTAGTCTAAGGTATTTCAGTTCTAATTGCTTCTTTCTTTAAATAGAAATATATGCCCTACGTTTCAGTCTCGTTTCAACTCACCCACAAGCGGCCACAGCTCGAGGTCGCACAATAAAGACCAAATTTTCACAAAGAATGCACTTGGGCTTCATTAGGTTAGCTTCAGCAAGATAATTAGCTAGCTAGAGAAATGTCTTGCAATCAGCTTATTGAAATCTGAATGTGACATACACTATATGGACAAAAGTATTGGGACACACCTCTTCATTCCTGAATTGAGGTAGCCTCTTACTTCCAGTGAATGCTTCAGCATACCAAGACATTTTGGACAACGCCATGCTTCAAGCTTTGTGGACACAGTTTGGGGAAGAATCATTTCTATTCCAGCATGACTGTACCCAGTGCACAAAGCAAGGTCCATAAAGAACTTGACTGGCCTGCACACAGTCCTGACCTCAACCCCATCCAATACCTTTGGGTAAAATGGAATAAAGCTTTCATGCCAGACCTTCAGTCAACATCAGTGCCTGACATCATAAATGCTCTACAGACTGAATGAGCACACATTCCTACAGAAATAGCCTATGTATTTAAATGCCATATCATTAAAGTCTCTGTTGGTGTACTGGTCAGGTGTCCCAATACTTTTGTCCATACAGTGCACATAAACTAAATGCTTTATTTGATTTATACGTGAGGTTTAGAATGTCAGCCAAGGTATGCTGTCCTACTTGTTTCTTTGTTGCTGTCTTGTTTTTGTTGTTGCTGTTAGTTGATGATGAGCTAGCTATCAGATTAAAGTTACATCAGCAGGTTTAACAGATGGAATAGTTTCACATCTACTACATAAAACCCAGTTTAAATATAGTAAACCAAATGTTATAGTTTTGAAATATTAAGTATGGTAAAGTATTTTATAATTCTGGCTTAAAAACTACTTCTGCCATTTTTGTGTGACTGAAAAGGAGCTTCACTTGAACAGGTCACGGTGATTTCTGGGCATGTTCTGCTGCAGCTCAAGTGTATATTAATTGGATCTCTGCAAGAAGTCATTTACAAACTGCACTTAAGCTGCACCAGTATTGGAATGGCCCTTAAAATGGTGTTAAGGAATCCCCCAAGTGGAAATAGAGAGGACAAGCTAACGAGGGCAAGTTAGAAACAGTCTGAAACGAAGGGATGGTCTTTTTGCTGGTTTCTCTTCATGGTTTCTTTCTTTTACTATTTCACTTTCTCTCTCGTTTCTTGCTGAAAACCTGATTCCTATACATCCCTTCTTTTTAGAATAGTCATACCACAAAACCAATAGGCTTTGCAAACAGTGGTTACAGATCGTGAAGTATATTCAGTATTACCAGTAATAAGGTAAATGGCCAATTAGGAGCACAGAGATTTTCATAGCCCTGTCCAATGTGAATGTTTTTGTCTGTTCTTTGTGGCTGTTTAGGTGACTAGTGATGCTACCAGAGAACCGAAAGCTAGCCTTCGATTCTCAAACTGCCATTTCCAGTTGAAGGCCACACATAATGACTGACCACTTTAAAAAAGTGATGTGACATTGTTTTGCCTAATGGTGGCCTAATGTCGTTTTCAGTGGCCAAAATGTGTATTGGTATCGTTTTTTGTTTATTTGTTTGTTTGTTTTTTTTTTGTTTTTTTTTTTGCATGCAGTGGCATGCTTAGGTGTCATCGCCAGTCAAGAGAATCAATGAAGAAGTGATCTGAACAAAGGCCTTACATTACTTTTGTCTGGTATAGTTACTTTTTATCGAGTATAAATGTTTGAATTCTGGTTTGAATTCCATTCATTTTCCAAGCCTTTGTTACAGTAAACAGCTATGCTCAAAGTATAACTTCTATTTTTTGAGGAAAAGGCACAACAAGAACACGAAAAGATGTGCAGAGAGTTGATCAAAACCATGTATTTGTGAAAATATTCTATCATTAGAATCTGACTCATCTGTCCCTCTTGTTTTTCGTTTCTTTGGAACCTGTTTTTTGATGTCTTGTGCATATTCTGTAAGATGTTGTTTCTAATTTATGACTTTGTCGTCCTGTGAAATTATCTAAGATGCGTCCGATAAAAAAAAAAAAACATAATTCTGCTCCAGTTGAACTAGTCTCAAATTTATTCCTCTAGGTATGGTTTCTAGGCTTTAGAAGGCCTTGACAATTGTTCAAAACTACATGAGGATATAAAGGAATGGTTGGGTCTGCTGTGATTATCTTCGCTTATTAAACTTGAAATGGATCTTTGTACATTTGGCTTCTGAAACAAATACTGTGTAATTATTTGAAGAGTCAGATTAATGAGCAATCAGAATGACAACCACAGGCAAAAAACACATTTGAATTCATTAAAACAGGCTTTGTGTTCTGCCTATTGTCAAAATCTTTTGAAATCAATATTATTAACTCAAAATAAAGACCATATGAAGATCAGCTTCTGTGGTGGGAAAAACTGGCTCATAGATGTACACACAACTTCTAACTTTTTTCAGTCATAGATTAAATAAGTCTTATTGGATACACTCTTTAGTTTGCAATAAGTCCACACAATATTTCCTTTATTAATCCTTATTGCAATAAAAGACTTAAAATAATGGAGCCAAATCATATGTCACATCACACCAAGACTGTATTTTACATAATGAAAGGAATATAACTACAACTCCTGATTAATTACTGATAAAGCACAAAATGTAGTAAATGACTTCCAATAAAATGTTATGACTTTTTCTTACATTACATTCATCTGCATAAAACAGAGACATGATTAAATGAGGGCCTTCAAAGCTGTAGACATGCACAAAAACTTTGAAAAGTGTCAAACACTGAAACTTTGGTGCTAAAACTTTTACAGTGTTTACAATGTAATTACCTTTTTTTAGTTTCCATGGCGAGACAGAGCTTTATTGTTTTATTTAGAAACAAAAAACTATTTTTTTGGCATAATGTTTCCAATTTCGCCCTGACATTACTCAAGTTTAATTCCACATGTTATTTGGAACTTCTGTAGTCACTGATGCGACCAAAGTTGGGAAGGTGCAGGCTAGCAAGTGAACATGTGCATGAAAAATGGCCACTAACGCAAAATCACTGGATAGCTCAACACACATGGAGGAGAACGCTGACTTCCTATTCTGTTACATTACCTAACAAACCCCTTTTTCTGTTTTGACCCCCGTGCTGGCTGGCATCATAATGAGTGAAGACTGGGGACTGTACAGAACCTCACTGGGGATCGAATTTGTGATCTAAGGCTGACACTTAGACAGTTGCACCACTTGGGAGCCCCAGGTAGTTTTTGCCAATATTAAGCACCCTTGTTTTGGAACTAGACCTTATCTCTGACTCATAATTAAGTTTGAATTTACCACACAAAGTCATGATTATCAGTTTGTGTACAAAGCGATGGAGCATACATCCAGTGTGGCAGTCCTACTTCTCCAATTCTGCTAAAGTTGCTTTAGGAATAAATAGGGCTAATACATCTTTCTATTTACTTTATTGGATTGGCCAACTGGCTAATAACTGTAGTTCCTGTGGCCTTTTATTTTAGAAGTCAACAACATAGGAGCACAACTAACTTTATGACTACCTAGAAGCACACAGAAAGAAGCACACAGAAAGAAACAAAGTAGACATAAATGACTGAGAAGTGAAAGTGGGCAGGCTAGTGTTGAAGTTAACATGTAGATGGATCTTACTGTTCTGTTTAACCTAAATTTAAATCACTAAAGTGGAATGAAATGATCGCTTTTGAAAAGATCTTTTGAAGAGTTTTGTTTTTCTCTTTCAGGCCAGACTTCATGCTGTTTGGTTTTGGCCCGTTAGCTGTTTCATTGCTTCACTAGATGGCGCCATTGCTGTATCGTGTCATTAAAAACACCTGCCAATAGATGACATTCACACTGACAGCAATTCTTTAGGAAAATATTCATAAATATGGGAATTTGTGCAATTAGTTAATGTGTCACTAATGGAAGAACGAAATCTGCAACTGTTTTACATGTAAGGTAACTGATGTCTATTGCTTAAAGCATGAACATGAATTAAAAAATGAAATCTATTTGTTCTATTGAAGCTGCTGTAACAAATAGGACTGCAGCAGAAAAACATCCATAACATGACCTATTAACCTTGAAAGTGTTTCGGTACTACTAAAAGTGTTTTATCTGATTGATTGTGGTCACACTGCTATTTCCTCAATATACTGTTCATCACCCTCTCTAATCTCAACCTGTCACCATGTGTGTACCAAGTGCTGGATGTAAGATATAACACTTCCTTTTAGATAAGAGTGTTTGTGAGTGTGTACGTGCACATGCTTTGGGCACTATGATGAAGACCTTCAAGTGTTGACTTGGCTTTCAAATCTCATTTTGGACAAACTAGTTCGATCCATGGAGGCCTCATCCCACGGTTTTCATTAATTAAAGGATCTGCTGCTAAAGCTGTTGCAGATATTACAGTACACCTTCAGAGGCCTTGTCAAGTCCATTTCTCAAGATGTCTGCACTATTTTACCAACACAAGGGGAACACAAGGTCTTTTAATGTAATGGCTAATTAGTGTATATATAATTACTGGCATAAAATCTCTGAAAAGGTCACATTACAGGATTAGAGGAAAAACGTAACCTTAATGTCCTTAATATAATGAGATGTAATTCCCCATAAAGTAAAGTGCCCCCTTGTAGTCATGCGTGAACACACCACAGCACACAGTGTAAACAATGTGAAATTCTTTCTCTGCATTTAACCCATTCACCAAGTGAAGCAGTGGGCTGCCACCAACAGGGATCGCCTGGGGAGCAGTGTGAGGAGATGGTATCTCGCTCAAGGGTACCTCAGTGGTGCCACTAGTAGTGCTGGGATTTGAACCCACAACCTTCTGATCTCAGGGGCAGCCCCCTGAACATTAGGTCACCAGCTGCCCCCAAAGATTTGATTTACTTCTATTAGTCTATTCTTTATGAGATATTCACACAGTGCAAAGTGCAGCTAACAAATTATGTAAAAATTGTAAGATTTAAAAGACAGGACAAATATACCTCTTAGTAAACATTCTGTGTGGCATTTAAATCTCAGATTTTTAATGGTGTATTTAGAGCAATCTGTAAGTGTGCCTACTGTGACTCTCCTAGAGAGAGTCACAGAAGGTGTCCTTCCTTACAGCACTGTGGCCTTTTTCTCCAGCTGCCCCGTTCCGTTTAATTCCTAGAGGGCTCCACCGTTCCCTTTATTCCACCTGAGTAGCTAATTG
The DNA here is from genome assembly GCA_037974605.1 of Nannopetersius ansorgii. Classification (NCBI taxonomy): domain Eukaryota; kingdom Metazoa; phylum Chordata; class Actinopteri; order Characiformes; family Alestidae; genus Nannopetersius; species Nannopetersius ansorgii. Next base: position 10,251,540 of record JBBPDE010000134.1, read on the forward strand.
CTCAGTAATCGGTCACATTTGAGGTCCCACAAGCCAAACAGTCTTGTTCCCTCAGCCAAAGAGGTCCATCTCACACCTACTTACTAATAAAGGATCAGGTAGTCTCTTGACCACACTCAGCTGAAGCAGGGTAAATGAAATGAAAAAGCACTCTACCACATCTAAAGCAACGAATAAGCCTACTAACAAATGTACAGTTTTCCTGTTTATTCCAGATATAGTCAATCAGCCAAGACATGTTTGAGGTCTGAAGTTTGCTTCTTCAGTTTTTCACTGGGCTACAGGCCTAATGTAGTTTAGGAACCCCACTTAGCATAAGGCTGATTCCATTCCTCTATCACAAACTTGCTTCAAACCATCTCAAACTGTTCAACAGTCTTAAATATATTTGCTTATGTTTTCTTATATATTTGCTTATGGTTGTTTCTGATTGGAGGAGTACAAGCATGCAATTTTTGTTACCTAAATGTTTTATTTGTTTTATGTTTTATTTATCCCTTCAAGCTAATCTGTACCAGTCCAAGGTTTGGGTGGGGGTTGGGGTTTGTACTGACGATTTACTTCAATTGCATGCGGTGAGTTGGAGGCAAACCTGGAGCGGATTTCAATTGGTGAGTGTATTCTCCTATCAATTAAATGGAATGGATTCTTTCGCGAAAGATTCAAGATTCAAGATTCAACAGAACTGGGTGAACTTAAATTTTATGTTAAATGAATCATTCTGAAAAGTCCCCTTCAGATTGAATGGTGATGAAGCCCATGTCTCTGTGTGTCTGTGCAGTAGTAATCCTCCAGAATCAATAAAGTTCTTTGATTCTAGAACAAGATTTACAGTGATCAGGGATGTTGGTATAAAAATGTAAATGCTTTTAGATCGGTGTAAAATTTGAACTTCCTTCACAATCTAGCCTGGGAAGGTTCCTCCTGCCTGGTGTGGTCACACAGGAACAGCTGGGGAAGTGGTCACATGAACAAAGGCAGCTGTAGGACAGGATGGGGATCCGGTAGGGATTATACACACTCACACATGGCCCCCCTACTCACACTCTGACCTGGCACAACACCACTAAGACTTAATTACTAAGCACAAAACTTTTCTTTGTATTCAATTACTTTCAAACCATAATATAAACTGGCATTGGCTGAATGCATAGCATCCACAGGTTCCACATTTATCCACCTGCTTTACTGAGGGATATATTAATAAAGTAACTTCTAAAATGCATATGGGGCAAAATGTCTTATTGGGGGATTTCCTTTGAATGCTACAGCTAGACCCACAAAAACATGAATACCACATGTGTAACATACTAAGCTTGGCCTGAACTTTACAGGCTTTGAATAATCATTAGTACTCTTACCATGGTTCTCAAAATCACCCCTGATAAAAAGAAAAGAAGTCTCTGTTGGTTGTTTTTCTGCAATGTCTAATACTTCGTCATATGGTTTCTACTGGAACATCTACAGATATTCTTCAGGAAACTCAGGGTCAATCATGGTAATCTTAAGCCAGTTTCCACTAGCTGTCATGTTATAATCATACTAGTACTACTGTTTTTATTTTTTCTTTAGCAAGGACCATTTAAAAATCAACCGTTGTTTTAAGGATTGTTAGTATAGAAGCAGTAAGGGTGTAGGTTAATTTATTTATCATTATCAGAATATTCCTTATTTACATTTATGGCATTTATCAGTCGCTTTTATCCAAAGCGACTTCCATTCTCTACCTACAGGGGGCAGTCTCCCTGGAGCAACTTGGGGTTAAGGGTCTTGCTCATGGATCCTGTGGTGGTGTGCTGGAGGTAGGATCCGAACCTGTGACCTTTTGGTCTAGAGGCAAGTATCCTACCCACTACGCCACCACCACCCACTTCTGGGTGTCAAAAGTGATGTCAGTGATCAGTGTTTATCCACCGCCAGAACTCAACTAACAAGCACATTCAAGGCTTTCTGATTTTAACAGTCACACGAATGAGTCTCACTATACTTACATACTGAAAGTCCTCCTACAGATGTGATTACAGGCATGTCTGCTCATATTGCTTCAATGGCCGCATGAAATGTGGTGGAGTTTGTTGCCTCTGATGAGAGATTACATGGATAACTAAACAAAACCAGGTATAATTTAATTATTTCACCATACAGTATCAATCATTGTCCTTTGAAAAATACTTTGAAGAAATGTGCTGTAGTTTTGTGGTACAGATCTGGTGGCTTGAAAAAGACTGAATATAGAATCCAATATCAACGTAATCACATTATTCGGGCCAAAAACTAGTGAAAGTGACAATCTGGTCATATGTGAACACACCACAGCACACAGTGTGAACAGCACGAAATACTTCTTCTGCATTTAACCCATTCACCAAGTGAAGCAGGGGGCAGCTACGAACACAGCGCCCAGGGAGCAGTGTGTGGGGATGGTACCCTGCTCAGGGCACCTCAGAGGTGCCTAGCGCTCTTGGGAGTCGAACCCAGACTTTCTGATCACCACTAGGCTACTCTTACTCACACATTCCCAACATCACATTTTTGGAGGCATTATGCACTCATAATGCAGACGCCAAGATTTAATTTAGCTCTTTGGTTCTTTTTTAGTAAGACATTAAAGCTGTTCTATACATTCATGATCACCACATCCACCCCTGTCTCATAAAAAGCAAGAGGACATTAAAGCTGAGCAGAACCGCTTAAACAAGACTCTTCTGAATGTTGCCTCTCTCTCCAATCTCCAAAAAGCATACTGCGCTTATTTTCAGATGATTTATTCATATATCCAGCCTCAGCTCTTTGCTTTTGCGAGCTGCGAGCCTGCACTCTGTTGGGATATGTGAACATGTGGCACGGCTGGAAATTACGATGATAATAGAGCTCATTTGGATGGAATCAGGTCAGTAAACAAGAGCTCCAGAACTTTCTGCCTTTTTCACAGAACACAGGACCACTTAACAGAACCAACAACAAGCACAGCTGAACTCAAATAAAAATACATTTATCTTAGTTATAGAAACTTCAACTATTATAGTAAAGGTTCCTTAATGGTTCCTGGTTTGGGCATGCAGTTAGAGGTGAAACCTCACTCCTGGACATCTCATTTAGAACATTTGTGGGCTAAGAATAGTCAGTTGAAAGGTTATTTAAGAAAACAAAAATAGTTCTTGTATGGTATTGCTTCAAAAAGACAAGCATGGCTGCACAACCCTGCTCTTGAAAAAATAATGCTTTCTACACAATTTAGTTCTAACACACCTGATCCAATTAATCAAGGGCTTCAGTAGCATTTGAAAATTAGAACCAGATGTGTGGGAACCAAATCTGATAGGTCTCCAAGTGTACAGGTATTTCTGCAATATTTCAGTCTCCAGGGTTTGAAGATTAAAGAAAACAAAGGAAAACAAGGTGAACATCTCTGTTTTATAGGTTTCTGGAGGTCCAAAACTATCCAGACTCCCCATAGGCAATAACACAGCAAACAGATCCTTACAGCAGTGAAACAATCTCATGTGAAAGTGACCATTTGTCATACGTGAACAAACCACAGCACACAGTGTGAACAGCACGAAATACAACCTCTGCATTTAACCCATTCACCAAGTGAAGCAGGGGGCAGCCAGGAACACGGGGAGCAGTGCGCAGGGACGGTACCTTGCTCAGGGTACCTCAGCGGTGCCTATCGGCCTTGGGGATCAAAGCCGGACTTTCTGGTCGCAGGGCGGATGCCTTAACCACTAGGCCATCCAACTGCCCCTGTAAAGCCCTACCAGAAGAACAGAGGCTGTTTCTGCTGCATAGATGAGGGAAAACTGTCTATGACTCTACCAATGCCTTAAGATCAGAATAAACATTACATAAGCAGATCTCTGCACACTTTTGAATACAGTTATAACATAGTACCATTTTCACTTTAATACCAGAAGCATTTCAATTTGCATAAACTGTTTGGGACAGAATATGGTGCAGATGTGTTTTGTAACTATCTGAGAAAAGTTTGGGTCACCTGACAATTATATCAACAGGGACTTTAATGGTACCATATTCAAATACATAGACATGAGTATGGAGTTTTCCCCCTTTTGCAGCTATAACAGCTTACAGTTGTCTTGGAGGGCATTCCAAAAGATTCTGGAATTTCTTTGGGAATTTATGCCCATTCATGTAGAGTATGTATGAGGTCAGACACTGATGTTGGAGAGTGGAGGCTGCTACAGCTGGGGGACCAACTCCATATTAATGTATATGTACTGGAAAGCAATGTCATGAAAATGGAATGCAATGTCATTAAAATGTGTGTAAATGGTCAGGCGTCCCAATACTTTTGTCCATATGATGTGGCTGAGTGGGCAACTCAGAATATCTGCTTACACCACAGAATGATGGGGCACAAATTTCAACAGAAACACTCCAAAGTCTTGTGGAAAGCCTTCCAAGAATAATGGACGCTGTTACAGCTGCACAGGGTATTAAAGTCTATTGGAATCCAATATCCGTTTAAGTCCCTGTTTGTGTAAATGGTCCGGTGTCCCAATACTTTTGTCCATACGCATATGGTCAAAAATATTGGGACGCCTGACCATGGACAACTCAGAACATTGGCTTACAGCACCTGGTCCACATGCCTTACCAGTTTAGAGCGATAGAGTGCCTCTGTAGTGCCATGTTTTCAAACAAATGTGGAGGAAACGGGAATGTCTCGCATTGGCTACGGCTGACAGGAGAAGCTGCCTAGCCATTAAAGTGGAAGGAGCACGGAGGGAGGGAGGCAGGAGCAGGTTCGTGAGAGAAAAATAGCAGCCAGCTGACCTGAGGAGAAGAAAAAGACAGCAACTGTCAGTCGTGCAGACCGTAGAAGCTTTTTGTGGGGTTAACTTTTGGACAGCTGCTCCTCAGGGATGTTCTGGCAGCACGCTGACGAGGGAAAGCACAACTGAAGACACGGCTCGAGTGTGGAAGGAGAAAAGCCCTCAGAAAGTCATGAAGGAGAAACGAGCCTCGTTTTTTTCTTTACTGTGCTTATCAGTAATGTAACAGAACGAGTTGTTGTTGTTGTTGTTGTTGTTTACCGAACCTGAGAAATGGATACGTGTTTGAGACGCCTGAGACAAGAGCTGGTACGTACAGTCCACACACTCTTCACTCCAGGCAGATGTTTAATCCGAACGATTTACGAGTAAATGTTTTAGAAATGGGTCGTTTCTTTAGCGTTTAACCATTTAAAAGCCCCAAATGCCGCTAAATGAGGTTCATTTTATTGGGATACAGTTTGTAAAAACAGGTTGTAACTCACACGAACATCTGGAACCTCTGAAACAGCCAAACCAGATTATATGTGGCATTTAAACCAGCTCATCCAACTTCAGTTTATTTTGGTCTATAATTGTAATATCACCATATATTTAATACCTTCCGAAATTTTACAGATTGTGCTTTCAGGAATGGGTCGTTTCTTTAGTGTTTAACTATTTAAAAGACCTCAATGTCGTTGAATGAGTGGTTTCATTGGGATACAGTTTGTAAATACAAGCTGTTACTCACGTGAACATCTGGACTCTCTGAAACAGCCAAAACCGATTAAACATGGCATAGCATGCACATTTAAGTCAGCTCCTCCAATGCTGCTTCAGTTTATTTTGGTCTGCAATTGTAATATCATGGTATATTTAATGTAATCAGCATTTGTTGCAGTTTTTCCTTTCAGAAATGGGTTGTTTCTTTCGTGTTTAACCATTTAAAATACATTTAAATGTGTCGTTGAACTTGCTTTGCTTTGAAACAAACATTCCAGATTATATGTGGCATTTCAGACTGCTCCTCCAATTCTGCTTCAGTTTATTTTGGTCTGTAATTGTAATATGGTATCTTTAATAGGATAAGCATTTTTGCAGATTTTCCTTTCCTAAATGCAGGCTAGTCACCATCCCTTCCATTTATTCAAGCCTTAATCCTTATGTGAAGTCTCACCATGTTCAATAGCAAGAAGAAGCACACAGAGACATAGACAGACTCATTTCATTTCTTTGAACTTTCTGTGAGATTGTTTTGCTCTGGCATGGTTCAGTACTGAGGAATACCTTCTGATCCCCTCTTTTGAGGTCTGAGTGCCCCAAAGTCCCTATACAGAAACACAGATTATATAATGCATGCTATAGTAAATTATATAATACATTAATCCATTTCTGTCTCAAGACTGTAAATCCTCCTTTAAAGGACCTGAAAGATGGCTCTTGATGAGACTGTGGGTTTCTGTTTACAATCCCTGAAACATCAAAGACCCTTTTGCCTCCTGCATGCTTCCTTGGTGTGGTGAATTGTGCCAGTTCCATCAGTGGGGTTTAAAAGAAACCAGATGTGGCAGTGTGAGCTGTGAATATAAAAGAGGCATAAAGAGGAAATTTGCTTAAGATACAGGTGAAATGTCTGAGACCATAGTCCATTCTGTCATTGCACTATTGCGTTTTGGCTCTAACTAGCACTTTTGTAATCATTTTTAGCTCTCTATTCCCTAGGGTCCTTTACAGAACCCTAATGAAGGGTTTTTGGATAACACAGAGACCAAAATGTGCGTAGCTCTATGTTAAGGGCAACAATTTTGTCTTGTAATCAAGATATAGTGCAAGCAGATTGTTGATTGAAAGAGCACTTGGAGGGTGAGTTAATGCAAAACTAAATGTGTGGTTATCTCAAAATAATCATTTACAATAAAGGGTTTCCAGTTGTTTCATGTTGTGGCAAGACTAGTAACCCAAGCCCTGTTGCACTCTTTAATGTTCAGACTAAAGCAGACATGGTTTCACTTGATAAGGCTGTGCTGAGCAACAGCAGCCCACATTGCAAGTGCACTTGGCATTCAATGCACAATTTAGAGAGCTCATATACAAATCTCCTGGCAGCGACATAAAGAAACCTCCTGAGGTTTTAACAAACTGGTTTCAAACCTTCTGCGAATAGAACTGGAGACGTTACGCTCGAACCCACATCCATGGCACAAGGCAAGGCGATGCCTTCTCGGCTTCTGGAGAGGCAGCACCAAATTAGCCTTACGTCTGCCAGCTGGCACCCTGATAAGGAGAGGCGAGCCCATGCCATGTTGGATCACGGTTGCCATATCTAAGTTTGCTAACATGGAAAGAGGAGAGTAAAGCTGCTGCCTGGAGCCGCAGATGCGTTTAGAAAGAAGCGCAGCCCCCTGCCCTGGTTGCCTGAGGAGAGCAGTCTGGCACTGCAGCTTCAGAAGCACCACTTTCGCCAGGGATGCCACATGGCTGTCTGTCTGCCTCCACGGCAAAGTGGTACCATCAGGTAGTTATATCCCATGCCAGGAAAGTAAGAAAGTGTGTTCTAAGAAGAGTGTTTATTTTCCTGATGTACTTTACTGCTGCTTTGTGGTATTCAGCCCATACAGGGCAATTACTAAGGACAGTCATTTTCTTTGGTGTAATTTTTCCAGGGATGCCCCACGCATTCTTAAAAATAAATGTCCTTTATATGGCTCTTGATTTGAATTTGTGGTTCTGGGAAAAATAAGACTTTAAATGTAGATACTTTAGATGCATCTGTTTTGTAAAAACTGTTCTTTACAGAACAATCAATTGAAAGTTTACTTTGTCATTAGCAGCTGTGAGATGAGACAACATTTCTCCACGGACCTCGGTGCAGCATACAGCAACATACAACAGTGCAGGTTACAACAGACAGGAAAATAGGCAGACAATAAATAGATAGCAAGTGTGAACATCATCTAACCCTTCTGAAGTGATGAGTGCTGTACTATAGGTATAATTACTGCACCTTAGGCAGTTAGCAGCATTGAACAGAGTTCCAGGAATGACAGAACGCTACAGTAAGGCCATAAATGGTTCTTCTTTGAAACTCTTTAGTTTCATCTTTATTCTGAAGAATGCGTCTGTCTGTCATGTGTAATTTTATCACGTTATTAATAGTAAAGAATCTACGTGCCTGGCAAGTACTACACCTGCTCTCCGCTGTAGCCCTACTGACCTTGCTAATTGAACACTGTCTATCAGACACAAGTGTGAACACCAGTCGAGGCTGACAGGGTCAGGCTGTTTGTGTGGTAAGGAGGTCACTCTGGGATGAACTCTGACCTCTCCGGAGCTGAAAACTATTTCAGTCTCTACTGACCCGGATTACTGTGTGGTCGACTTAGCACAGCAAGAGACGCATGACTGGAGTGGTACCCTAAAGGGTATGTCTTCAGTACATAAAACATAATACCATATTTTGTTGCTGTTTTTAAGTTTATTTCATTTTTCTATTTAAGAAGGTTATGATAAGGTATCAATATTCCCACTTTCAATGGGAAAGTGAATGTCCTTTACTTTAAATCTCACTTAAAGTGCACAGTAGGAAGAATACATCTTTAGTACATAAAAGTGTAGGATATTTTGTTGTCGTTAGCTTTTTAAGTTGGATCTATACACCTCATCTCTGGACTTTTTATTTTTTATATGGTATCAATATGCCTACTTTCAATGGGAAAGTGAATGTATTTTACTTTGGACCTTTTTGTACCTTTGTTAGTACCTCAAGGAACTAAAACTGACCTCAAAATGAGTAAACATGGCAGTTTATTAGTCCTATTGTAGGTTTACTGACTATAGCTCCCCTCCTTCCCCATAGGACCACCACTCTGGTTGATATTGTTCAGCATAGTACTGGAAGTATTAAAGCCAGATGGGCTACAATCAGCAGCTGTGTTAACTTATGTGTTAACCCATAATAAGTGTAAAGAATCAAATATTCAATAAGCAATTCAATAAGTGGCTGAAATGACAAAGTAGTGTAGAGTAATCCATAGAATAGAAATAGACCATTTTATCATTGCACTTTTCTGGTCTACCTGTTCCAATGCTGTTTAGAATGAATGAAACCTCTCCTTGGCAAGCTTTATCATGCTCACAGAACAAAGGACTAGCAAACATGGATTCTATTTTTATACATATTTGCTTGACCCAGTAATGTCTCATACACTTTAGGCAATAAATTCAGGAGTAGCTTGGAGCAGATTGTGAATGCAATTGTGCTTCTAGGTGGAGTGCCCTGGGCTCAGCAAACAGAGTTTTTTTTTGTTACTGTTTTTTGAGAAGGCATAAGAATGGGCTCGCGTAGAGCCAGGCGTTTGCTCATTCACTCCCGTTCTTCACACAGCCTTTCCTTCCCTTTGGCTAAAATTGGCCTGAACCCTGGCAGCAGCTGCAGCAAGCAGAATAATGTGCTCATGTGTTTATTGTGCTGGAGTTTTGAGAGATAACCTTGCATGTCTGTGTGTTTTCTTATCTTCACAAGCGACTCTGTGAAGTCTGTATGGATTTAGACTGTTTAGTTGTCCCATTAAAGGAAAGCCTAAGTAACCTGAACAAAGTAATTGTTTGAAGGATATTCATTCGTCTGTCCAGAAGATTAGCGCCTTTGGTGAACCAAGCGACCTGTCAGAGCCAGACAGGTTCAGATAAAAAGAAAAATGAATCTGTGAAGTACTTTAACCTAACACCTCTTTCGTCTTTCTCTGTCCTGAAGCTTTTAGAGTGCATGTTAGTATATCTCTCTCGCACCACAATCTTTATCAGCTGTAGTGCACATGATGTGTCTGGCACTGATATGCAAACTTCAGATGATGGTTTTCGACTTGAGCACAAACAGCTTTGATGAATACGCTTGGATGCCTCTCACATCTCACTCTAAATAGGTCAAAAGGAAATGTCTCCACCTTATCGCATGGAAATGCATGCAAATGGGTTTTTCTGGAGGATTTTGTCTGGAGGAGGTTCGCTGGTTTTTGCGGTGCTTTGGATGACAAAGAGGATTTAACGAACACGCGCTTTAGATATTTTTAACGCGATGCTTAAAAAGTGACAGCAGTCGGCCCGGCTTACAGATTAGCACGATTTGCATCTTTTATCAGAGATTCTAGTCAGCTTCATGTTTTAGTTTGCGGTTAAACGTTTGGTTTGTTTCCTTTTCCATCGGGCCAGATTGCTGTGCATTAGTGCAGGTTATCAGCAGTAGAAGTTGTTCATGCCTGTATGAATTACCGCTCCCAAAATGAGGTCTGCCAGGAAGCTGTCAATTAGAGCACCTCCCAGTGTCAAGGGCTTCAGACTGGACCTCTTGGCTCCTTCACATGCGAGTACGCACACGCCCTCTTGTTTTTATACAGCGTTAAGACAAGGGTCTATGCCAGGGGTGATTCCTAGGTCAGTTTATTGCATTATTTTGTCAATAAGGTGCACCTGAAAGTTTGGCTGGTTTTTTTTATTTCAGTTAAACAGAGTTAAATAAAAATACAATGTTTAATTCCATTTATAACCCACACAGAAAAGATCTTGACTCTCAGATGAAATGTGTATATGACGAGTGTGCTTTTCCTCCCTCAAGGCAAACAGGAAGCAATACAAGTCCGGCCACATTGTAGGCTTGTCTGTTTTATTTCTATTATAGTTAATGCAGTAAAGCAGAATCAGTGTTGAGTGGAGTTTTTAAGGGTCATTCTAGCTCAACTCAACAAATGTTTTGTATAGTCCACACTCGCCCATCTTAGAATTAAACCATTTTGTGGCATTTTCTCTGCCTCTGGGCCAATTTAAAAATCCAAAATGTCTCTGATCTAGGTCATATAGTTAAGGAGTTGAAAGTTAAC
>JBBPDE010000134.1:10262293-10273055 GCA_037974605.1 Nannopetersius ansorgii
GTAGGTGTTTTTTTTTTATTGTGTCATATGATTTTAGTGTCTTTAAAGTTCATTTATCCTACAGAGTAACCCCTGACAGTGATCACCCAGTAGTGTCCTTTGTGTTAAGTAGTGCTATTTTGTCTATTAAATTTATGCCTGAGCAAAACATGTGTAACTTTGACACAAAAGTAATCTCTGATTACAAGAAATATGCATTTTGGCATATCTGCAATACTAACAACACATTTCAGATTGGTTACTTTTTTATTGTAATTTAGTAAGCACTTCACTGGCTTCCCATTTTTTTGTTTGACTTTTGTTTATATTACCTGTTTCTTAATGTTCTAATATCATCATTCAGTAATAAAACTTACAATCAGAAATCAAAGAAAAATGAAACTTGTAGTAATGAAGCAATATAGAACTTTCTAAAGCACAATTAAATGAGTAAGACATCTGAAATATGTTGTTACTATTACAGCTAGGGGTTCCTGGACAACTGTTGCTGCTTTCAGTATCCACGCAGTGTAATGGCAATCAATTGCTCCTCGTTCATTATATGTACAGGAAATTAATGTTATGTCTTTATTTATTGCACCAAATTACAGAGGAAAGTATCAGTAAGAGTATTGATGCATATAAGTATCGATATTGACATGATAGCAAAGTAATTTTGTAAGCCTAACCTTAACTTTAGCTTCAGTATCTAAAAGACCACAAACTCAGGACCATACGCTTCTGTAGATTTACCCGGTTGTAGTCTTGGTTTTCTACCAAATCAGTGCATGTTTATAATACCCAAAAACAAACAAACTCTCTCACACATATACAAACACATAGGAGCCACAGGGCAGAACAGATATGCTCTCTGTATCCTCTAGGCTGAGATACTATTTCTTATGACCCACACAACACAACATTCATATTTAATGAGGAAGGCAGTGAAAAGTGCACTAGCACTTAGAGCTGTGGCTTTGATAACCCTTGGCTGCTTCATTTCCTGTATCCAAAATGTGCACCCTGAATGGCCCTATTAACTCCCAAGGCATGAAATAGGTCTGTTTGCCACACTGTAAATGCACTTATTAGTCTGTCTGACTTTGTGTATCTGTGTGGCTGCTTCACGGATGCAGTGAAAGCCGCTCTTCACTCCTGCCAAGCATAAGCATGTGTGTTTAAATGCAAGCATTGTGTCTTATATGTGCCCCTGATTTTATTGGCCCATTTTAAACCCTGCCATGAGCAAACAGGCCAGTGTATGTTATGCACAGCTCCAGTCTTTCAGAATTAATTCAGTTTTCCACAGAACTTAGAAACGTCCACATGCAATATTTCAGTATCTATTAAAAAGCCTACATTACAGTTGCTTGTTTATTTAAAGACCCAGACTCATCTTATCATTTATTTGTTCAAACTAGTCTGGAATGAAGCAGATTGTATAATGTTATGACAACGTTTAATGTAAACTGCAGAGAACATGGCAACACAGTTGATATCATGACAGATAATACAAGAATACATACGATGTTATGTCTCTCATCAAAGCAAAGCACGTTTATTTGTATAGCACATTATGTACAGAAGTCATTCGCTGCACTTTGGGTCAATGTGTCAAGCAAAATGATTATATATGGGGCCGCAAAAAAAAACAATATTATAGTAGCATTCATGTGAATTAAATGACAAAAAGTATGGTCTGAACATAAATGTGTGAAATGTCAAATTGTCACCAAATTTCAGGGAAAAACTATATATTTAACATGACACATGTTTACAGACTGAGTTGCACTTGAGTTTTATGCTTCTAGCTAGTGTATGTAACACGGTGACAGGCCAAACTACCAAATGTCAAAATATTTATCCATATAGCGGACTAAATAACAGTGGGTTAGCATGGGCACTCTGTCTGGTCTGCAGCTATGCAGCCTCATACTCAACAGCCCATACTCTGTTGTGTAAGGCACAGTGGGTTCTGCCACAGTAGTCATTGTATAGAATAAGACCAGATGAGACTTTCAAATCGACGAGCTTTGTCTTTCTGTGGATGGCACCTACTCACTGGTTTTGACCAGGATGAAAAGGTCGGCCAAAACTTATTAACATGGCTTAATGATTGAAAGCTAGTATCTACCAATAGCATGAATCTATGTGCATGATGCTGCTGGGTGGCTGTTCATGTTCATTCACAGCTAGCAACATTAGTTTAGTTGGATTTAACTATACTTCAAGCACAATACCACCCTACAGATGCAGAGCTGCTCCCTTTAAAGGTCCCTTTGAAGAGTTTCCCTACCCAGTGACTGACATTTACATGTTCATTAATGAAGCTCATGAAAGGCTCAAGTTTAATCAAGGGAGGAGGTTATTAACAGCCTGAGCCTCGTTTCTCTGCACATTACCAGGGGACTGCACCAGAGTAAACATCCGGGCTGGTGCAGGGTAATGCCACGGGCCATAGTTTAAGCAGATACAGGATTTAATCAGAAAAATGTGAGCAATTCAGGGCACTGTGTTGTTTTTTCTAATGCCATTATGTCTGAGTTCAATTATTGCTATCATGGTATGTAAATATCATGAACTGGCCTTATAAAAATGTTTGTGGACAGAAAATGTGACTTGTGCTACAAAGGTCAATATGGGGTAAAAACATAATTTCTCCCATCGCATAATTTCATAACTTATTCTTGTAACTGAACAATTCATAGCATTTACTAAAGCCATAAATACTTTGTGCCTTAAAATTATTTAACCATAAGAAAATTACTGACTCACTGCTTTGGTAACATTTGGCATCTGAAATCAGTCATTTAATTTATTGCTATTAATGTATTGCTTTTTTTGTTTTCCAAGCAGAATAATGATCAAATATCTATGAATTGCACAATTGGTTTTATCAAGAATGGCTATCTGTTCTATAATAAATCATAAATGCCTGAATAACCTTAACATTAATAACAACATTTAAGAAGTTATTGTAGTCCGCATACTCAGTTTTAGTCTTCAAATAAGGCAAGTTTAAGAGCATCAGCACACGTATTGACTAGCACATGGTAATGTTCACCCAACTTTGTATCATGCAAAGGAAGTACTGAATTATTCAGAAGCAATCTTTTTGAAAGCCTTGCAGTAGGCATCTGTAATGGCGGAGCATAAAAGTTCATGTGATAAAGCCCATGGGATTATCCAAGCAAACAGTAATTATGTACAGTTACCCAGCTCTTAAAGATGTCTAATTATCTCTAATGATGTCCGCCATATGTGTGGCATGCACAGACACAGTGAATGCAGACACGTTGATGGCTATAATTACTGTACCTTAGCTTTGTGTAAAGCCATCACAAGAATAAAGGCCCTTTTATTTTAGCATACAAAACCTTGCTCCCCCAAAACAACTCCTCTGCAGTTTTCCCATTGTCTTTTTATATAAAGAATTTACTTTTTTCAATGGATAAGACTTTTTCTCTCTGTTTGCATCTCGTTGTGTTTTGGTTAGTTGGCTATCCACATTTTCCTTTTGGGATTAAATATTGTAATTTAAATATTAAAAAACATCATATTTAGTGAAACTGTTCTCCATGTCCAGTATACTAACTTTTGTGAGGCATAATGAATATTCTAATTAAAGAATCTACCAATTATACCAAGAGAAAGTAAAACACAGCCATCTAAACATATGGCAGACTCCCCCTCCCGAATGCTGAAACTCTTACCCATTTTTTGTTAATTGATTATGCTTGAGTGAACCGGCCCCTCTGTTTGGGATTAAAGTCTAGACGTGTCCTATTGGGTGCCAGGGCAGAACACAGGCTCCAATTGGCAGACAGCTACATATAGAACAAGCAGACTTGGCCTTTGAAAGGTGAGAGCACTAGAGCCTGACAGGGCTTCCAGAAGGCAGGGAATCCCCTCTGTGAAAGTTGATGCAAGGTAAGCTGATAGCTTTTTTTAGGGTTTGGGTTTCTGATATGTGTTTAGATTGTCAAGGAAGTTAATCTATGGATAACATTAGTTAAACATCTTGTAAGCAAATACATGGTCAGTATTGCTTAAAAATTATAGCATGGCCATTGTTTTGAGAAGTATTCTGTAGGTTGTGTTCTGCTTTGATGATGCTCTTAATGTTTATCACAATGTCTTAACACAGAATGTAGTTAAATTTGAGTTTGTTCAATTTTAATGTTAATCATTTTTGGTGTAAACAGCTTTAACATTTAACACATTACTATTTGGCATCCATAAACTTTGTCACTATTATTGAACCCTGCAGATTTTGTGAATTTGTCTACCCCATACTTGTCCGGACATGACTCTAGTTAGTTGATCTGGGGACCGTTACCCCTCAGGGAAACGGTATAGTCATGTGACTTAGCTTAGCATGCTGTGAGTGTACAGACAAATCTACCTCACAGCTGTGAAGGCAACATTCCTCCCTCAGATGCAAGCCATATGGAAGCTCTGTCACTCAGTGTGGGTTAGGGAAAACTCGTTAGGGCAGTAATGCTGAAATACACCTGAGCAAGAGATTACAGGATAGGAAACAGTCTTTTCACAAACAACCAAAAAAAAAAAGCAAAAACAAGTCAATCACAGTTTTAATCCCATGATTTATTACAAGGAGGATAGACTTATGTATGAAAAATCTGAAATGTATCTTTCCTCAGTATTTCTTTGTTCAGAGATAAATACTTCGATTGATAGTAATCTTCTTGTTAGCAAGTTCCAAAAAGTCACCACTGGATTTTTGACATGTTAAGTACGTGTCACTCTAAAGAGGGGTGAAAAGTCAAGTACTTCTAAAAAAAATGTTCCGTTCAGGCTTTTGTCATGCTAATTAATCATGACATCCCTTTAATTTTTCTTTCCCTTCCCCCCTGTCCTCTGCAGCTTTCCATGAAAGAGGCTGGTGATGGACTTCATGCTCAGATGAACTCCATGATGGGGGCTTTGCAAGAACTCAAACTCCTCCAAGTCCAAACTGCACTTGAGCAGCTGGAGATCTCTGGAAAATCTAACTGTGTCACTCAGCCACCGGCCAAACACTCTAATCCTGTCCCTGATCCAGAAGAGCAGCGACGTCAGCTACTTCGGACCCCCAGCCAAGAAGATCAAGAACGATTTCCACATCCACATCACAGTAGCATTGAGACTTCACCCTCTACCTCCAGCTTGGAGAGTGAGAGTACACCTTTACCCAGAAGAATCTCAGGATACACTGCCCCACAAGTGGAATATTGTGGCCCGAAGTTGTCCCAACCACCCATGGAGTACCACCAAGAGCAGCCCCAACCTTCACAACTATCCCCAGTGGATCTGTCTGGGATTCTTTATAGCCTGTCCCGAGAGGGACCTTCCTTGGACAGCGACTATACTGAGGACAGCCTGGATGATTCCAGCGACTGGACCTCTTCTCTTATGAGCCGCAGCCGCAATCGTCAACCTCTTGTTTTGGGGGACAATGTGCTTGCCGACCTTGTTGGCAACTGGCTGGACCTTCCTGAATTGGAGAAAGACTGTGTGGGAGGAGAGAAGGGACTTGATAGACCAGACTCTCCAGCTCATCCGCTTCATCTGACTCGTTCACAAGAGTTCTGCAAAAGGTTCTCATTGACCAGCAACTTCTTCAAGAAGTTCCTTCGCAGCGTGCGACCCGACAGGGAAAAACTGTTAAAGGAGAAACCCGGTTGGATGCCACCAGGTCATGACCCAGAGGCAGAACTCTGGAAGAGACCCAAGAAAGCAGCCAAGGCCAAAGGCAGCTTCTATTTGCCATTTTGGGCAGGGGGGCAGCAGGCAAAGGGTAAGCCATGCCCCCAGCCAACAGAGGAGAGGAGTCAGTTCTTGGGCCTTTACATAGATAGGAGTCATACAGAGCCAGTAGAGAAGGTCCATCCTTTATTTGACTACAATACAGCTGTTTGGGTGTAGCAGGACTTTTCTGAGTGGATGGAAAAGGGCTGGAAAGCTAGGATTTGAGTAAAACTCACAGAGATTAAAATGGATTTGATTTAGAATTTATAGCTGACAATCTATTAGAGCCCTCAGGGTGTGAAAGTAGGTCTTCCTCTCATGATGAATTCCTGGTGACTGCACTTAACTCAATGAGAGCATGAATACGCATGACTCTTCAACTGATGTACTTTCATTATTTGAAGTTGTTTATTGCATCCTCTCCACCACCACCCACAAGCATTTTACCCTGTTTGTTCTCTAATGGCATCATACCCGGTTCAGATAATGCTGCATGTATACTGTTTTTTCTTTGCAATGTGAACATTACCTACCATTGTGTCTGCCATTGTATCAGCACTGATTTTCCAGGGACTCGATTTGTGTATCCAGGTAAAAAGAGGTTACTTTTGACTGATCTCATAAAACTGCTTGGTGACTGGCACAAAGAAAGAGAAACTGCTTAAAGCCATCTGCTTCCCCATGCTTACATAAAGCCAAGTCTTCAGTACGTCAGTGACAGAGAAGCTGTCAAACTGCTTCTAAATTAACACTCGACTCCACAGATGACGCCACAATGTGCGTACATAAGACATGGCTAAGGATGAAGCAGTGCATAACAGCAGGTCTGCTCGCATTTCTCCAGTCAACAATCCAAAACCAAAATCATGAGACATGTTGTCTTTTAACAGAAGCAGTCTTTATAATGTTTCTAATATGAAGAGTGCATGTAACCACAGCTGGCCTGGTCTCTTTAATCTGTGTCGACAATCAGATTAAGAACCAATTCACGAGATCATAACACCTGAAGACACATCTAATCCCTTTTAATCCTACCTAAACTGTAACAGAGGGAATATGAGGCTACTTACGGAGTAGAATAAACAACTCTCATTTCTCAGTCAGCAGATGGGATGGGTCTAGCTTGTCAAATTCTGATTTAAAAGCTACCTTCCATCATGCAAAGCTATTTCTGAAGATGGACTGTAATGAACAGGTCTATAGCATTGAGAAAAATCAGAGTTCACTAAAGAGTTGTTCATTGGTATTTTTATGCACTAATTTATTACTATGTGTCTGAGAAACCTCAGTCAAAATAATCTAGCACTGTCAGCACCACGGTCTATGAATATGCCTGCAAAAACAATTAGCAGCATGCACAAAATTGCACATTAATACATGGAGTGAAAAACAGAGAAGGAAAAAAGAAAATTCTTGCTCCATGATACAGCATATGACTGGGTGTCTGTTGTGCAGCATCAACAGCTGTCAGAACTCGTGACCCAAGCAAAGACACAATGTAAAAACGAGTATGTACTGATACACAGAAGCCATACAGAGAACTGAAGGTACAAAGAACATTTTTTACCTTTGATATAATTGGAAATTACTTTTGTACCCGTGTAAGGTTTGTAAGATGGAAATGTAATTTTGCTGGGCAAAGTTAATTAAAGCATCAAGGCCTCTCTGAGAGGGCGATGTGTACAGAACTATGCATAGAAATGTATAAATAATGCTTTTTCATGTTTCAGATGTCTAGTTTGTAAATGTTTTAGCATTGCTTTTGAATTAGAGGACAACTGTAACTTTGAGTCACTGATTCTATAAAATTGAACACTGTTTTATGAAACTTGGTTTTGTTGTGTCATTAAACATTATGAACGTTATGTTAAACATTATGTAATATATGTACATCCATACTCAAGACCTATCCACATTACATTGAAACTACAAATTACATATCTTGTATGTAGGCCAGGATAAAGAAAGTTTCTGCTTTTTTTGGCCTGTATTCCATTTGTAACAATAGGGTTGAAAAATCTAATTAAGTCTAATTAAATCTAATTAAAGTAAAATTAACTCCAAATGCAGTCAATCAGCAAATGCCATATTTGCTTTTTACGCCCTGAAGTTCATAGGGAACAAAATTATTGACAAATGTAAGTTTCAAGATTTTTTCTGTTAACTTCACCTTGTTAGTTGTTGGTTTTAGCCACAGTATTGGGAAACCTGACCATTCCACCAGCAGGGACTTTAATGACACTGCATTCAAATACTTAGACTTCAATATGGAATTGGTCCCCCCTTTGTAACTATAACAGATTCCACTCTTCTTTGAAGGCTTTCCAAAAGATTTTGTAAGTGTTTCTGTGGCATTTATGAGGTCAGGCACTGATGTTGGACTAGAAGGTCTGGCTCACAATCTTCATTCCATTTCATCCCAAATGTGTTGGATGGGTTTGAGCTCCGTGTGGCCAGTCAAGTTTTTTTCACACCAAACTTACCCAACCATGTCTTTATGGACCTTTCCTTATGCACTGGGACACAGTCATGCAGAAATAGAAAAGGTTCTTCCACAAATTCCACAAAGTTGGAAGCATGGCGTTTTCCAAAATTTCTTGGTTTGCTCAAGGCTCATACATAAGCCTTTCATGACCACTGATTTAAAACTGCATAGATCTTTAAATGGCTTTTTCAAACAAGTGGTTGTAATAGCATTTCCTGTTGATAAATAACATTAGCAACATTTATGACAATTAGCCCTTATTGGAATAAGCATTTCTAAAGGTTTATATAGGGTCATGCCTATAATACTAACCATTAGTGAAGTGCTACCAATAATGGTGTGTCTTACAATAGTGGACAAAGGGTTTAGGAGCCCTATTGATCAACATAGTTTGGGTTGATAATGCCTCTACCATTGGTGCATCTGCATTTTCATGAAATAAACATACAAGAAGAGTCTGAAAAAATACTCCAAATGATGAGTTATGCATGAAGGTTTCTCATGCTTCTCCTGGACAAATGAAACCTGCCACGTTCAAATGCATGCAATCCACGTCTGCACTAAGCACATCGCTCAGCAGGAAATGTCTGTCTCCTAAGGCCTGAAAAAAAGCTTGTCTTTGATAAGTGCTTTGGTGAAACGTGCTGGTTGGCACAACGGCCCTCATTACTACTAGTGCTTAATGTCACACCAGCATAACATGGAATATATACAATTGTGAGTGAATGATTTACTGAACCCGACGGGCTGTGGGCATGAACAAGATAAAAAGACAGTTTACCACTGCCCTCATCTTATAAAAGCACATACCATGTACTAAGAACCGTTGTTGCCCAAGAAATGTCCAACATTTACTAATTAAGCAAATATTTACCTATGAACAGGTTGCATATATATTCCATATGTAACTTATTATGTTTTTAGGACATTTGTATTGACGTACAAAACAAAAATAATAGTTTAAAATGAAAGTCTGCAGACTTATTATTTAATGCCTGCAGACTTACTAACATCTCCAAAAAAAATCTCCAAAATGTAAACTTTGCATAAACTTTATTTAAGTAGAGCAAAAATGCCAGGTTTGCTGATGCCGCCCATGATCGTCCTAGAAAAACTGTTATAAGGCATAAAATGAATACAGTTCTAAACTGGCTGATATGACTGACATCTTAATGCTTGTCGGTTTTATACACCATAACAATTCTTTTATGTGGTTCTATAAATTATGAGTTAATCATCAACAACTGCTCTAGTGCACTTGAAATCTATCCATTTTAGCAGCTTAACCATTAATGGTGGGCATTGACAGCACCCAGGTGCATGGTTGGATGGGAACTGAGCAGATAAGTGCTCAGGAACTGCAGCTGTTCTCCCTGACAGAAACCCTTCTCTTCCTTCTTTCCCCAGGGAGAGAAAGGGCTGTGGACGCGAGCTTCCTGGCTGGCCAGCTTCTTTCTGCCCCTTCCGCCTCTTTACACTCCCCCCTCATCTCCTCTGCTGCCCCCTCCTCCCCTCTCACTGGTCTGAGCAGCTGTCGTTCTCTCACAGCCCTGCAGAACTAGGACACAATGCTTCGGCTTCATCTCTGCGTCATTACACAATCACTGTCTGTACTGGACTACGAGCACATGCATATCCACAGGCGCGGGGGCTTATGGGCTGTTTTATTCCCATAATGAAGGGAAATTAAGAAATGCCGATAAAGAGATTAGTGCGGATTAGCTAATGGAGCAGTTAGCCGAAAAGCAAATTTACACAGATTTCTTCCTTTTAACTCATATGCAGTTGATCAGCCAAGACATGCTGACATCTAGAGTTTGCTTATTTGGCTTTGTACTGGCTAGTGCAGCTAGAAATAGAAGAATATGACCAGCAATAAGCATGATTAAATCACACAGACTTGCCCCAAACCAGGTTTCTACTATATACACTATGTGGACAAAAGTATTGTGACACCTGGCCATTACACCCAAAAGGACTTAAATGACATTGCATTCAAATTTAATATAATATGACTTCAATATGAAGCCCCCCCACCCACTTTGCAGCTATAACATCTTCCACTCTTCTTGGAAGGCTCTTCACAAGATTTTGGAGTTTCTGTGGGAATTTGTTCTGTTCTGTAGAGCAGTTATGAGGTCAGGTACAGATGTTGGATGAGAAGACCTGACTCACAATCTCTGATCCAGTTCATCCCAAAGGTGATCAACGAGGGTGAGGACGGGGCTCTTTGTGGGCTGGTCAAGTTTTTAAACAGTGAACTCATACAACCATGTCTTTATGGAGCTTGTATTGTGCACTGGGGCACAGTTAAGAGGTGTGTCCCAATACTTTTCTCTGTAACTGTGGGGTACAAGCTTCCACTGCTTTGGTATATTGCAGCCCGAGTGCAAAGCTTAAGGAAGCAGACTTCAGAGGCCTGGCATGTCTAGGCTGACTGAGTACATGTTGGGAAGTGTGTGTGTGTGTGTGTGTGTGTGTGTGTGTGTGTGTGTGTGTGTGTGTGTGTGTGTGTGTTTGTTTTTATCACATGGTGGGGGCCGCAGT